>OVAP01000465.1:0-25989 GCA_900406295.1 Aurinia saxatilis
TCGACGCAAAGACGTCGCAAACCCTGATTTGCGACGTCTTTGCGAGGAATCTGGCCCTCGCAAACGAGGTGTTTTCTTGTAGTGAAAACAAACTAGACAATCTCGATACACACATGTGAGAATCAATTGATGAAGACGGATTTGACGAAAACGAAGAAGAGATATCGGATTTGACGGAGAATCGCACGATGGGGGAAACAAAGTAGAAGAGGAGAATAATAGAGAAACAGAGAAGAAGCGATACAATTTATGTTGGAAGGGAGAAATAAATTAAAAAGGGCAATTTAGGTGATTATGTGGTTTTTAAATTATAATTGACAATTGGGTGGTTTTAAAAAGATTATTGGTTAAATGGGTGGTTTTTTAGTTTCCCGTTTTTCTTAATGACAAAATTAACCTTAAATTAAGAAAATGCTTAATGTTTGGTCAAATATTGTGAGAAACCTATTTTTTCTTTTATATTTTTAATTCCTATGGATCTAATAAAGAATATTTTTTGTGATTATATATATATATATATATATATATATATATACACCCAAGAGCTAGAGAAGAATAAAGAAATTGAAGTAAAATTAGATAATTAATATGTTTGAAGTGCACTAATCATAACATATATTTTACTTCAATTTCTTTATTCTTCTCTAGCTCTTGGGTGTATGAGAAGAACTTCGGAGGGATATTTTTGGTTCTATCGCTTTTGATATATCCTTCCTTCGTCTGAACGACACATGCATCATCGTCTTCATATAAGATGGTCGGCTCCGTGTTTACGCGGATTCTCTTGATTGAATGTGTTGACTTATTGACCTTAACCATACACATTCTCTACTTTCTTCAAGAAAGGCACTGATTTCAGCATGATTTGATGAAGTAGCCAGAAGTGTTTGCTTTTGCGAACGCCCGGATATAGCAGTGCCTCCGATCGTAAAAATATATCCTGTTTGTGATCGAGCTTTACATGGATCTGATAAATATCCTGCATCTGCAAAGCCAACCATTTGATTATTGAATTCTTAGCATAGAATAATCCTAAATCAGTTGTCCCTTGAAGATAGCGTAAGACATGTGTAATCCTATTCCAATTTCTTCGCGTAGGAGACGAACTAAATCTTTTTAAGAGATTAATAGCAAATGAAATATCAGGTCGAGTACAATTTGCAAGATACATAAGTGCTCCGATTGCACTTAAATATGGTACTTCAGGACCGAGTATTTCTTCATGCTCCTTATGTGGTTGGATGGGATCATTTTCAACATTAAGTGATCTTACGACCATAGGGGTACTCAGAGGAGTTGCTTTATCCATGTTGAATCTTTTTAACACTCGTTTGGTGTATGTGGATTGATGCACAAATATACCCTTTTGAGAAAGCTCAATTTGTGTGCCAAGACAATATTTTGTCTGCCCGAGGTCTTTCATTTCAAATTCCCCTTTTAGATAATTTGATGTTATCTGTATTTCCCCTTGAGTTCAAATTATGTTTAGATTATCAACATACACCGCAATAATCACAAATCCGGATGTTGTTTTCTTGATGAAAACACAAGGGCATATAGGATCATTTACATATCCTTCTTTCACTAAATGATCATTGAGACGATTATACCACATACGTACAGATCGCTTAAGCCCATATAATGATCTTTGCAACTTTATTGCGCATAACTCTTTGGGTTTGGATCTTAATGATTCTGGAATTTCAAACCCATCTGGGATCCTCATATAGATATCGGTATCTAATGATCCATATAAATATGCTATAACGACATCCATGAGATGCATCTCTAGATTTTCGTTAGCCGCTAGACTCATTAAGATAATAAACGTTATTGCATCCATAATGGGGGAATATGTTTCCTCATAATCAATCTCGGATCTTTGAGAAAATCCTTGAGCACCAAGGCAAGCTTTGTAATTTTATTTTTCTCATTTTGTTTTCGAACGAAGAACTATTTATATCCAACTGGCCTCACATTTTTTGGGTGTGGGCACAATAGGTTCAAAGACATTTCATTTATTAAGCGAATCAAGTTCGACTTGTATGACATCTTTCCATTTTACCCAATCATGTTTATTTTGACATTCATAAGATTTGGGTTCTTGATCTTCGTTTTCCTCATTTATTTCCTTAGACACGTGATATGAGATAACGTCATCATCTACATTTATTTCATCTTGATTCCATATTTTTCTATTATTAATGTAGTTTATGGAAATCTCATGATTTCCTTCATGATGCTCTGTATTGTCGTTAGATTCATTATTCAATTCTTTCAAAACACTTTCACTGATTTTGGGATCATTATGCTTTTAAGCTTCCTTTCGTTTTCTAGGATTTTTATCCTTAGAACCAACGGGTCTACCACGCTTCAAGCGTGTTATAGACTCACGTGTATCATCTGCTCGTTTATGTTCATTTGATATCTCAATACGAGCAGGAACATTTGCAGCGGGTATATGTGACTTAGTTACCGTTTTGGTATCTGCAAATGCATCAGGTAGCTGATTTACTATACTCTGCAAATGCATAATTCGTCGAACTTCTAGTTGACTGTTTTGTAGGAGGATCAAAGTGTAAGAGAGTTGGCACAAACCATTTTATATCCTTCCCTACTTGTTTATTTTCTCCCCCTAGAACCGGGAATACTTTTTCATCAAAATGACAATCGGCAAATCGTGCCGTAAAGACGTCACCCGTCTGCGGTTCTAGGTATCGTATTATTGATGGAGAATCACAACCAACATATATTCCCAACCTTCTCTGAGGTCCCATCTTTGTGCGTTGTNCTATTATTGATAGAGAATCACAACCAACATATATTCCCAACCTTCTTTGAGGTCCCATCTTTGTGCGTTGTGGTGGTGCTATAGGCACATATACCGCACAACCAAAANTATATTCCCAACCTTCTTTGAGGTCCCATCTTTGTGCATTGTAGTGGTGTTATACGCACATATACGGCACAACAAAAAATTCTTAGATGAGAGATATTTGGTTCTCGACCAAATGCTAATTGTAATGGGGAATAATTGTGATATGCACTTGGCCTTATTTAAATAAGTGCTTCAGCATGCATGATAACATGTCCCCATACAGATGTTGGGAGTTTTGATCTCATTATTAACGGTCTTGCAATTAATTACAGACGTTGAATTAATGATTCAGCCAAACTATTTTGTGTATGAACATGCGCTACTGGATGTTCAACTTCAATTCACGTTACCATACAATAATCATTAAATGTTTGGGAAGTGAATTCACCAGCGTTGTCTAATCTAACTCTTTTAATGGGATAATCAGAAAACTGAGATTTCACTTTGATTATCCGAGTTAGAAATCTCGCAAATTCCATATTTCGAGATGATAATAGACAAATGTGTGACCATATACTAGATGCGTCAATCAACACCATAAAATAGTGGAATGGTCCACATGGTGGATGTATTGGTCCACAAATATCTCCATGAATTCTTTCAAGGAACTTTGGTGATTCTTTATCAATTTTGATTGGCGACGGTCTTATGATTAATTTTCCAGGAGAGCATGCTTCGCATGTTATTTTACTCCCATGATATATCTCTTGAATTTTCAGCGAATGAACGTGTGAATTCTCAATGATCTTTTGCATCATCGTTGTGCCTGGGTGACCAAGCGATCATGCCATAAGGAGAAATCATCTGAATTTCCCTTAATCACAAGATGCGATTCTATTGCATTTATATATGTGGGGTGCAACCCCGAAGAAATTTCTGGAATTTTTTCCAATATAATTCTTTTTCCGGATTTATCGTAAACTATATATATATATACATTTTTCCATCCTCAGTCGCAGACTTGGTATCATATCTTTGAAGGTATATGTCTTTGAAACTTAACAAATTTCTTTTTGAATTTGGTGAATATAATGCATTATGTATGGAAAACTTAGTTCCATAAGGCAACATAAAGTTAGCTTTTCCAATTCCTACAATTAGGTCCGTCAGACTTGAGATTGTATTAACAATAACCCTTTTTGGTTTTATATGAGAGAAATATCTCTTATGTCTCAGAATAGTGTGTGTTGTTCCACTATCTGTAATACAAATTTCTCGATTTGTTCCTTCAATTTTGTTTCATTCATTTTCTGTAATCAATAAAAAAATTAATGTAATCATAGTAAATTTCATTTGTATAAGGGAAATCATACTTCAACAACACAAGAGTTTGTTGCAAAGGCAACATTATTTTAGAAACAACTTTCTCATAAACGTTTTTTAGAGGAATAAAAATATTCTGAATGATTTAAAATCATGAAATTTGAGAGTATTTATAAATTGAAAACTATTTTTCATAGCCGTTTAAAAGGTTGAATTTTTTTTTGCAGAATAATAAAAGTAAAATAATAAAAATCAATCTAAAACTTTATTGAGCAGTCAATTAAATTTACCAAAGATTAGATCATAGGTTTATATACAGGTAGTAGAGCCTCATTATATATGAACTATAATTGAAGTAAATATTTATGGGGATGTTATGGTGACAAAGTCATCCATATAATAATAATAAATATTTATATCACGACTCAGCCGTCCATTATAGTATATAATCATGGTGCGTTGAGCAACCATTGTATATGGTAAAGTAATATTGCGGTTAAGCCGTCCATTATAAAATATATAATGGTGTGTAGAACAACCATGATGAATAGTAAAATAATATTGGGCCGAAAAACTGCTCCTGGTAATAATAAATGAATAGTGGTGCAAGAAACAACCACATAAAATTAGTACATGGATAATCTCCACCAATATAATAATTTACATAGTATAATAATCTATATATATTTACTCAGCTTAATCATAGAGTGATCCTGCTGATAACGTGTTACAATAATAATATAATTTTATCGAAATAATAAATATGCGAGAAGACAAAAAAATTTATACCCGTGTGGGAACGAGACACTGATGAAAGAAAAGAAATGATAGAGAAGGAGATTAATGATCTTTCAATTGATGAATAAAAATGATTTGTGTATATATCTTTACAATGAACGGTTCGTTTATATAGAAGTAAAAAGGAAGTTACCGTCTCTACCATAATAACAATGGTTTCGACGTAATGAAATTATAAAGGTAATGGAAGTTAGCTTTTATTGATGTTAGTTTGAATGCTATCATTTATGACTTTAATAACACATTTTTATTTTAAGTATTAGTTAAGTAGCACCCTTTATTTTTGAAAGTTACACATTATATCCAATTATTTTATAATATGATTTTGATTAGAATTACATTAAACAACATTACAAAATAAAAAAAACAAAGATACAATAGATTTTTAGCCATTAGAATCATTGGTTGACTTGAGACCAACCTAAAACATAAACCCTAGTTCTGAGTTATGTTAATGTGTGTTTTAATTAAATCTATGTTATTGTTGCATTTAAAATTTTTGTGTTCTTAATTAGTAAAAAAATGATAATATAATAATTATCATTTAACAAAGGGACTCTTAAAAAAAAATATATTTATGAAATTATTAAAAGAGCCTAAAAAGAACCATGAAAGTTAATGGGTCAGCTCAAAATTTTATTACCACAAACATTTTAAACTAAATTGTAAAAAAAATGGTTAATATTTCTTTGAATTCGATTGAACGATCTTTTCTTTTTGATTCGAGTTTCTTCGTAACCTTTTTCTATCTTCCCTTTAAGGGATCTTGAACTAGAATCTTCACATATGTCTACTAAATATTCAAATGAACAAACTTTCATTCTATCTTTAAAGTTCAATTTTTTTTAATTTACCAAGTAATTATCCACATACTCTTAAACTAGGTGATAATTCAAGTCTTGCTCAGTATTTTTTTAAAAAAAATTTCTCAAGAGATTTTAATGAATCATTTTTTAATTATTTAAACTTTAATTGTGTTTTATACTTCATTTTATATTCGTCTTGCCTATCTATTATATATATATATATATATACTATAATCATTTTATTTGAAAATATAAATAATGATAACATAAATATATATATTTTTTGTAGAATTAATTTCAATATCTTTTTATCTAATACATATATGATTTTCGTATTTCTTGTTGATTGTTTCGTGGAACTAACTTCAATATATATATATGATTTTCGTACGAAATTATCTCTGATCACATATGCAATTATGCATTAAAAAATAAAATATATGTATTTAGATGATTTTGATGATTTTCAGGAATTATTGTAAAATCCTCTAAAATTCCATCTAAAGTAATGTGATTTGAGTGTTTCTATATTTAACTAAACGAATCATCCAAAATACATTCAAATCACTAAAACCATGTGATTTGAGTGTTTATATTTTTAACTAAACCAATTTTTCTAAAATACCTTCAAATCACTAAAACCTTAAAACCATGTGATCTTGCTGGAACCATTCAGGAGGTTGCATCTTGACTATTCGAATTAAGAGTAAGGGTTTTACTGGCCAACTACGATAACAAAATAAAATTGCAAGAAATTCTCCGGTAAATTGTGAAAAAGGCCAATGTCAACTCCAACCATCCATCAACCGATGCAAATGGTATCGTACGTATCCTCGCCATATCCCTTCATCTGATTGTTGATAAACATAGTTAGTCCTCTTCACAAATCAAAAATAGAAACTCTAACTTCTCATGTTAACCGATTAATTCTCCACGTGAATCAAAGCAGAATCGTATGCCAGCATCAAATACACCTAAGTCGAACACTTTGTGTGGAATACATAATCTGTCACCACGGGTGCCATACGATATCGTTACCGACAACGGGTCACAATTCATCTCAACCGGCTTTGAAGAACATGCGAGAAATGGAAGATCCGTCTTAACAAATCAACACCTCGATATCCACATGGCAACAACCAGGCAGAAATAGCAAACAAAACAATTCTCGATGGATTCAAAAATATTTAAGAGAAAGAGGCTTGACCTACAAAATGGTCATAAGATACATCTTTATAGGCCAAAACATGTGCTGAGTCAAAAAGGTAACCTAAGAAAAATATTAGGCCAACTTCGCATAATATGAGAATCTTCTTAATAGCTGAAATCTGTAGGGTGTCGATCAACGCTTTATCTTGTATCAATCGATGCTTAATGGGTATCGATCGACACTCCACACTAATTTCTTCTAAGCTTCGTTCTTCATTCCATTTTGCACCTGTCTGACTCTAAAAAAATTAGCAGGTACAAAAACTCCCAAGACGTGCTTTCTCCTAAAATGACTCTAAAAACGCTAAAAAGACTCGATAAAACACAATTAATTCTGGTATTAAAATAGTAAAATCCAGAGTACATCATCGAATAAATGAAAACTCCACCGCTCCCACATACATGCTTCTGCCTTCATGCTTCTAATCGTCGACATCATTGCTTTTTAACTCGTATATGATCGCGGCCCATCACGTCATGCAGTCTGTCACTCCACAGATCACCGAGCCCCGTCACTAAACAAGGTTATCTCGTTCTCGTAGACAACATAGGCAACACAGTCCGCGTTTAAAAACACAACCCACAAAGAAGCATACTTGTTCTCAATTAAGCATCATATCAGAAAATGGTCTACAAACATGCCTTCTTTACGGTATATGCCCAAACAACGTGTAAGGTAACACACATCAATCTTACAGTTACAACTCAATCTCTCCATAACTTACAAACACCAATGCAAAGTTGGGGGGGCTAATTGTAGGGGTTGGATTCCACCCTTTAAGAGTACTGGCGTTGAAACGGTTAAATGTTTTGCACTAAACATAAGTATAACCCACGTCTCGTATATGATCACAAGTCACGAGGTTAAACAGTTGAGACGGTCTCACTGGTTCCAGATGAGACGAGAGTGGTTCTTCTATAAGAGCATGTCCAATGGTGAAACCCCTCAAGGGCTCTTATTAATTTTTATATATTAAATTTAATAATAAAATAAGTTAAGAGGCCCAATTTAATTTTGCAAAAAAATTTCCCTCCAATGGTTGGAATCTAGATTGGGGTTTTTAACAAGAGGTGAAGCAAGAGAATGAAAATGAAAATCATGATCTAAAACGAGAGGTGAAGCAAGAGAATGAAAATCAAAGAATCCGTCAGTAAAATAACAACACAAAACTGTTCTTAAACTCCTAAGAGTAAACCATGCAGAAACAATGTGTGGGTAAAATCACACAATTACTATTTGTTCGAGATTCTGGATGAGGGACTCGATACAAAGAGCGAGACACAACAAAAAAAGAATTAGCAAAAGATTGCTCTGTATTGATTATGAATAAGAGTCTTTCGTAGCGTAAACTTTTCTTAGGGTTCTTATGCTAGAAAAAGATGATCGTACAAGTTTAACCTAAGAAAGTATATATACAAAGTTATGCCGACTTATAGATAAGTTAAACTCTTAGATCTTCTCGTATATTCTTGATTTGTCTTTCCTTTTCTATCCAGGTCGGCTCGTCTTATCTGGGTCTGGGTCTCCTCGCCTGTTTGACAGGATTTGGGCTTGTCTATGTATCGCTCGGCCCACTATGTGACGACGAGCTCATCCCTTGAGATTAAATGAAGAAAGGCCGAGGAAATGATTCAGTTGAACTCCTCGGCCTGAAACACATTATTCAGATATGACCGAGGGTATGTTCTGAGTTATGGCCTCGGCCTTGCGTGTGCTACGAAGCATGCCGAGCTCATGACTTAGTTAAAGGGCTCGGTATACCCGACAGAAGGTTAAGTGATAAGTATTGCCGAAGACATGATAAAGATAATGTCCTCGGCTTTATGAGTATAATGATGTATGTCGAGCTCATGCTCTGATAAACTCCCTCGGCATGCTTAAAGACATTGTTAATTAAAATGTAGAGAGATGCAAATTTAGATATTAAAAAGATTTAACAAAGTTTCAAGGTTAATTGATTTATAATGTAAGGTAACATACAAGAAAACTTAACTGCAAAAAAAGAAAAACCCGATCCATTTAACTAAATTTCCCAATTATCATTGTCTAAATCATGTTATATTTTTTAAAAAGTGATCTTCTAACTAATATCTAGTAAATTTGGAAATGGTAACTGAATTCCTAATGTTTACAAAAACTGTTTCAATGGTAAAAAAGGAAAAAAATGGAACGAGTAGAAATGAGAAAAAGAATTAATGATAAAAAAAAAAGAAAAAAATCCAAGAGTTTTTGGTCGGACACATATTATTTGTGATCTAAGCCACGTTCAGATATTGAAAGGGGCGAGGAAAGGGAAAACAAACTTTCCTCGTTTCTTCACTTAAAAAATTAAAAAAAAATTAATATTATAAGAAAACAAAAATGTATAGTCAATAAAAATAAAAAATGAATATTTTCCGTCAGCATACACGGCAAAATCCTCATTATAAAACTTCTCCCTCAGTTGCAGACACACACACAGACCTTACACAGAAAAAAATAAAAACTAGAGAGAGAGAGAAAAACTTGTGACTTGTGAGATTTGGATTTTCCCGAGAGATTCGTAAAAAATGAATTCAGAATCGTTAGAAAATCTCCACCGTCCATTGATCGAATCGTCGAAATCGTTCATCGATTACAGACTGGAGACAGTGTTAACGGATCGAGATTTGCCTTATTTCCGGCGGATTTACTTGGCGATGATGATAGAGATGAAGTTTCTGTTCCACTTGGCTGCTCCCGCCATCTTCGTCTACGTCATCAACAACGGAATGTCGATTCTCACACGTGTCTTCGCAGGTCATGTCGGTAGCTTCGAGCTCGCCGCCGCCTCCCTCGGAAACAGTGGTTTCAACATGTTCACTTACGGTCTCCTTCTTGGAATGGGAAGTGCTGTAGAGACTTTATGTGGACAAGCACACGGAGCTCATCGTTACGAGATGCTCGGTGTCTATCTCCAGAGATCTACTGTTGTCCTAATCATAACCTGTCTTCCCATGTCTCTCCTCTTCATCTTCTCGAATCCGATCTTAAACTCACTCGGAGAGCCGGAACAAGTCGCGACAATGGCTTCAGTTTTCGTCTACGGTATGATCCCAGTGATCTTCGCATACGCCATCAACTTCCCCATCCAGAAGTTTCTCCAGTCACAGAGCATCGTCACACCGAGCGCTTACATCTCGGCCGCGACGCTAGTGATCCATCTAGTGCTCTCTTGGGTCGCTGTTTACAGACTGGGACTTGGTCTTTTGGCTCTGTCTTTGATCCATAGTCTCTCGTGGTGGATCATTGTGGTGGCGCAGATGGTGTACATAAAACTGAGTCCGAGATGTAGGAGGACTTGGGAAGGTTTTAGCTGGAAAGCTTTTGAAGGTCTTTGGGATTTTTTCAGATTATCAGCTGCTTCTGCTGTTATGCTCTGTCTTGAATCTTGGTACTCTCAGATTCTTGTTTTACTCGCCGGTCTTCTCAAGAACCCTGAGCTTGCCTTGGATTCTCTCGCCATCTGGTATAATACTATTTCTAAATATCTTTTTTCCTTTGTTACAACTTTGATTTTATCAACCGTAACAAGATCAATTTGCATTTAGAGATAATTTATTTGTTTAGATTGAGGATCTCTAGTAAGATTGGGACAAATAATTACTCTGATCAAGTGGATTTTATTTTAATTATTCTCTTGTTTTTCTCGTAATTTAAAAGAAATTTAACTAAATGAATCTGAAGATAGGACAAATAATTTGTCGGATTAAAGTTGGGACAGGAAAGTGATTATTTTAAGCGGTTAAAAACTTTTAAGTGTTGATGATTTCTTGCTTTGTGAAGAGTCTGGAAAACGACACCTCGTCTCGAAACGTCGTTTTCTTATTCCGTAAAAAAAACTAAAAAAGGTTTTCTCTTCTGTTTGTCGTTTTCTAAGAGTTTCACTGCGTGTTGTTTCTAAAATCATCAAAATGGCATGCATGTGCCAGTTAATAAACCAATTCATCATTTTTCTCTTTTTTTTTTTTTTTGTAGCATGTCAATTTCTGCAATCTCGTTCATGGTCTCAGTTGGATTCAACGCAGCTGCAAGGTTAGGAACACATATATATTCAAATTAATTTACTTTCTTTTGGTTACTAAAATTGTTCTTGATTCCACTATGTGTAGTGTGAGAGTAAGCAATGAATTAGGAGCCGGGAACCCAAGAGCGGCTGCATTTTCCACATTCGTGACAACCACAGTATCATTCTTACTAGCGGTTTTCGAGGCAGTCGTGCTCATGTCATGGCGACATGTTATCAGCTACGCATTTACGGATAGTCCTGCAGTAGCAGAGGCTGTTGCGGATTTATCTCCCTTCCTAGCCATCACTATTGTTCTCAACGGAATTCAGCCTGTTTTATCTGGTAAAAAGAAACCCACATTTACATCAAAACCAACTTCTAATCTCATACAATGGCTAAATAATTTTGTGAAATGTATAGGTGTGGCTGTTGGATGTGGATGGCAAGCATTTGTGGCGTACGTTAACATCGGATGTTACTACGTTGTGGGGATTCCAGTAGGTTTCGTCCTTGGTTTCACTTATGATATGGGGGCTAAGGTAAATTATTGAAAGTCTCATTTAATTCGATTTACATAAATGTATGTATGTTCTTGTTGAATGTAACTAATAAATGTTTGTATCTATGATTGGTGCAGGGCATATGGACAGGGATGATTGGTGGTACATTAATGCAAACAATAATTTTGGTGATTGTCACCTTGCGAACTGATTGGGATAAAGAGGTAATTAGAAAATGATTAATGTTTTTATAATGAAAAGTTTTCAGGCACAGATCTTTAGTATGATTTTGGATAGATATGCTTAAAATTTTGGATTCATTGAATCATGGAATTAATTTAATTTTTGTAATTTAGGTGGAAAAAGCTTCGAGCCGACTGGACCAATGGGAAGAGAGCCGTGAGCCGCTTCTGAAGCAATAAAAAAGGATTCTTTTATTAGAAATTTTGGGAAATTTTGAGGTCGAAACTGTGAAATTAAAGTTTTGTGGTTTCCCGAAATTGGTGATAAGTGGGTATCACATGAAAGATGCATGTTCAATTGATAAACACTCGTTTTTCAATCGAAAAATGTAGTATGACGACGTTTTGTTGATTAATGAACTTAGAAATTCAAGTTTTTCTGAGTGTTGTGGGAGTTGAATGTTATATATATAGGCGAAGAAATTTGAATTGTTTTTCTGTGTGGAAATTATCTTGATGTAAGAGTGACTGTTCATTTTTTCTTAAATCAAAATCTTTATTATATGAACCTCTAGTCGTTGAGGAAAGTATCTGGCTGTATCAGCTAAAGCATTTGCCGAGCCAAAAACATGAAATAAAAGAAAGAAGAAGAGGGTTGAGAACTTGTTACTAGATGGAAGAAATTAGAGTATCTCCTATCTTGGTATTTCAAGCATGTAATCAGAATGAACAATCATCGACTGACGACAATAAATGTCTTACTGTTAGGAGTTAGGACTTGTAGAAAATGGTCCATGAATTAAATATATTGAACCCAACCATCATCGAACGTACAAATCATATAAATTTTTTGAGCTGTGGTCGACAAAGCAAAATCCAAGTCCTGGAACGGCACTTCCACACATATCTTCCTCTTCAGGCCATTCTCCATTGTATTATTAACTCTGAACAAACATCATAATTATCAGTCTTCGCTTTTTCTTGCGTCAACTTTACATGATTATTCTTCGTTATTAAACTGTTTGTAATAATTGCCACTTTAATTTTTTTTTAAGGATCATTCATTCATTCAAAAGTGACAGCATAAGACCATGAACTATTTGCTTCGTAATTAAATCATTTTTGAGGATAAATATCACTTTCACGCGAACATAGAAACAAAATTATACCAATCTCATTTTGTTTTCTTAAGAGTATCCGTACAGTTTCATTAATTAAGGGAAGAGACGTAACAAACATCCAACAAATAGGGTAATTGTGATTACAGGATCATATATTGATAGTGGCCAGTGGATAGTGATTTTTTCTTTCGGGAGATTGTATTGTATGCTAATTTGGTTTCACCACTTCCAACCTGTAATTGCCAACCTGTCTTTTTCCATAAGAGTTTTTATTGTTCCCTCTTTGAGTTATGATTTTTACGTCGACAAACTGGGACCAATATATGGCTGCCAATAATTCACAAAAGAGTAACACTACTTTCACATCGTTTTTTTGTTTTGTTTGATAGAGCAAACGGGAAACTTTGATGGCGAAATTGGGGAAATTTGGCGCTGGTCCCATTGGTCTATTACCTGCAAAAGTTTGGTGTGAAGCAGATTTGGGATTACTTTCGTGAATTAGGGGTGAGGGGGTGGTGACCAGAATTTTTATATATATGTGTGGCTGAATTATAAGAGAGTCTGAAAGAGCTGGAAATACTTATAGATCACGCCAACGTACGTAATTACTTATTATGGTAGAGTTCCAAACGTATTATATATACTAGCAATGGAAAATGCATAAATGTACCTTGACCATATTTGAATAGAAATTCAAACCAACAAGACGTACTCGGAACTCTTGATCACACAAACAATACATTTTGGATGTAATGTTTTGATGGTGTTTTTGATTACACTCATTTTCTTTTGAACCAAATATTTAAAAAAGTTTTACAGTAATCAAAAATAGCTTTACAAGTGAGATATCAGTACAGAGCAATAAATTTCATCGGATCCGTGGCGCAATGGTAGCGCGTCTGACTCCAGATCAGAAGGTTGCGTGTTCGATTCACGTCGGGTTCAAAACCCCGGTTTAAACATGATCCTAACTTTTTTTTTATCAGTTTTAATATTAAAACACATCTCAACCGTCCATAATCACGACGACTCTCAACGGTCCCGATTATTCCCAAATCCCTCAAAACCCTAAATCTCCATTTCGCAGTCTTCTTCTTCTCCTCCATTTTGCTTCTCTGCAACATCGCAAAAACCCTAGAAATCCCAAAATGGCGTTACTCTCACGAATCCGATCATCATCGGCGTCTCTGTTCCGCCACCTCAATCCTTCACCCCAAATCCGTTCCCTCTCCTCCGCTTCATCGATCCTCTCTCCCGATTCCAAAACTCCACTCACCAGCATTCAGAAAAGCAAAGCCGCTCTCACTCTTCTCAAAACCGAGAAAGATCCAGATCGGATCCTCGAGATCTGCCGCGCAGCTTCACTCACTCCCGACTGCCACGTCGACCGATTAGCTTTCTCCGCCGCCGTTAACAACTTGACGGAGAACAAACATTTCTCCGCCGTGACGAATCTTCTCGACGGATTCATCGAGAATCGACCTGATCTCAAATCGGAGCGATTCGCGTCTCAAGCCATTGTTTTGTATGCTCAAGCGAATATGCTTGATCACTCTTTAAAGATGTTCCGTGATCTCGACAAGTTTGGGATCACTCGTACGGTAAAATCACTCAACGCTCTTCTCTTTGCTTGTATTGTAGCTAAGGATTACAAGGAAGCCAAACGAGTTTACATTGACATGCCTAAGATGTATAACATCCAACCTGATCTCGACACTTATAATCGTATGATCAAAGTGTTTTGTGAATCCGGTACGTCTAGTTCGGCTTACTCTATTGTTGCTGAGATGGAGAGGAATGGGATTAAGCCCACTAGTTCCAGTTTCGGGCTTATGATTGGTGGGTTTTACCACGAGGATAAGACTGAGGATGTAGGGAAAGTGTTGGCGATGATGAAGGAACGTGGTGTTTATGTCGGTGTTTCCATTTACAATGTTAGGCTTCAGAGTTTATGTAAAAAGAAGAAATCTGTTCAAGCTAAGGCTTTGCTTGATGGGATGTTGTCTGCAGGGTTGAGACCCAATTCTGCTACTTACACTAATTTGATTCATGGGTTTTGTAACGAGGGTAATTTCGACGAGGCCAAGAAGTTGTTTAAGGTTATGGTGGGCAGAGGATGTAAGCCTGAAAGTGACTGTTACTTTACTCTCATATATTACTTGTGTAAAGGTGGAGACTTTGAGACGGCTTTGAGTCTTTGTAAGGAGAGTATGGAGAAGAATTGGGTTCCGAGTTTCGGTATCATGAAGTCCCTTGTTAACGGACTAGCTAAGGATTCCAAGGTAGAAGAAGCAAAACAGCTCATTGCGCAAGTAAAAGACAAGTTTACTAGAAACGTTGAGTTGTGGAATGAAGTCGAAGCTGCATTGCCTCAATAAATCAAAGATTTCTACGGCTTGGACCGTTCCTAGATTGGTAATTTCAAAATTTGCTAATTTTTTCTCTATAGGTGAAAATCTTTACTTGTCAGCAATGAAATAAGTCTTGAGCTATCTTCTTAGAGATGTTGACAGCAATATATTGAGCATCCTTGTAGCTAGATAATTCTATTTTATGTTGGCTCATGTTAGTTTTTTCAGACATGATTAAAGGAAAGTGATGAGTTTAGTTTTGGTTTGAGGATCAGAGATTTCGAGTACTTATCTGTAAGATTGGTCAAAGCATTGAAACAATTTTAGCCTGTCAATCGTGTATGTGTGTTGTGTCATATATCTATTTATGCAAGTAAAAATCTTCCTATGTTTATATTATATAGTATGGTGACTATGCTTATTTAGATAAGTTTAGTCTTTTACATGCTTACCACGAACTCTTATGTTTTTAGAGTAAGAATTGATTTGAGGTTTGTTATATAGAAAAAGCAGACGCGTTGGCTTCTTCCAAATAAACGAACAGAGAAGAAAACCCTAAAAATAAGAAGAGAGAAATCCTTTTATCCAAATTTGAGGGAATCCAAAGATGGAAACATTCATATATAACAAGAGACAACAAAACTTTGTGATCCTCTCTCTAATTCTCTTGTCATGCTTCATCATTTTCCCGGGAAAGGTCTGATCTTTCTTTCAGATTCATTTTGCCCAGACAGGGTTTGGATCTGAAAGGATCGATCAAACCGACAAGATCGAATCTTTCCTTGGGGTATTCATTGAAAGGATTTGTTTGTTCTGAAGATCAAGAACACAAAAAGAAAAAAAAAAATTAAGAAGAGAAAAAGAAAATGATGAAGCTTTGTCCTTGTTTCATCAATCCACAACATCTAGGACCTAATTCGCCAAGAGATACATTCGATGAAGGTCTTACTGCTTATAGAGGCCATAGCCGTAAGCTTTTTGCTCTATTTACCTTTCGCTCACGCAAGACAGGTACCTCTTTTCCTTATAAATCAATCTTCTCAAAGCTTTAATACCATTTGGTTTCTGAAAATGGTTACGAACATTGATAAATGCAGGAAGCAGCAGGCAGAAGTACATAACGGAAGAGATAAAGAAGTATGGGAATGTGAAGAATGGCGGCCGGATTTTCAAATTCAAGGAACTAATAGCTGCAACCGATAATTTCAGCATGGATTGTATGATTGGAGAAGGGGGTTTCGGAAGAGTCTACAAAGGCTTCCTCACCAGCGTTAATCAGGTTCTTTTTCAATCTCACGGTCTTATATGCATGTGGGCGGGATTTGGCTAAAAGTTGCTAATTTGATTGTTTGATTACTTGGTGAGAAAGTTTAGGTGGTGGCTATAAAGAGGCTGGACAGGAATGGCTTACAAGGAACGAGAGAGTTCTTTGCAGAAGTGATGGTGTTGAGTCTTGCTCAACATCCAAACCTTGTCAAGCTCATTGGGTATTGCATAGAAGAAGAACAACGTGTCCTTGTTTACGAATTCATGCCCAATGGGTCTTTGGAAGATCATTTATTCGGTAAAACTTGTGACCTATTCATGCTGATATAAAATTCTGCATTGTGATCTCAAGTTTTAACCTTTCTTCACCATGTAGACTTACCGGATGAGGCACCAAGTCTAGACTGGTGCACGAGAATGCGGATAGTGCATGGTGCAGCTAAAGGGCTTGAGTACTTGCACGACTACGCAGACCCTCCTGTGATCTACCGTGATTTCAAAGCCTCAAATATATTGCTAGAATCGGATTTCAGCTCAAAGCTATCAGATTTCGGGTTAGCTAGGCTTGGACCAACTGAAGGCAAAGATCATGTGTCCACTAGAGTCATGGGAACATACGGCTACTGTGCTCCTGAATACGCAATGACCGGTCAACTCACTGCTAAATCCGATGTCTACAGCTTCGGTGTTGTCCTCCTAGAGGTTATATCCGGAAGACGAGCTATTGATGGTGATAGACCAACCGAAGAACAAAACTTGATCTCTTGGGTACATACATTTACACAGACACAGGGCTCCTAAAGACTCTGGTTAACATGGTTTTGTTGTTTCTTGGTGAAGGAAGAAACCAATAATCTATCCTTTTTTTGCAGGCGGAACCATTGCTGAGAGATAGGAGGATGTTTCCGCGGATAGTGGATCCAAATCTAGAAGGGAATTACCCAGTAAAAGGGCTGCATCAAGCTCTAGCGATTGCAGCGATGTGTTTGCAAGAAGAAGCAGAGACTAGGCCATTGATGGGAGATGTGGTCACAGCACTTGAGTTCTTGGCTAATCCTGTAGAGGTTACTGACAATAGCAATACAACCACCACTCCTACTCCTGCTGTTCAGACAACATCGTCTGATTCATGAAAAGACAAATTCAATCCGTGAAATCTTTTGTTTTTCTTCCTTTTTTTTTTCTTTTAACGTAAAACCCAAGAAAATAATTAGGGTTAGAGTTCGAAGTCAGTCGGATGCAAACACTTCTTTGTATGTGACATTGAGGGAGATCTTATCACATGATTTACATTATTATCTCATACTCATTTTTCTAATCATGATCTCTTTGTTTGATTATCATTCTAAGTTCTAAGTATATTCATAATTCACCTTCCAAGATAAAACAATTACAATTTTATCTTTATTGAAATCTGGAAAGTATACAAGAATTTCCCTCTATCAAAATTGTAAAAATCTTATTTCTTGTACCTCTTTAAAGCTTCCGCAGCAATAAACTTATTTGATACTGTTATTTGCAATAATGAAAAAAAGATCTATTCTGTTCTCTGTTTTCTCTCGGTTTTTCCTCTCCCTCGGGTCAAAAAAGGTATAAAGTCCATAAAGAAATGTTGTTATTTTCTCCTATACATTGGGAAGATGACAAGTGTACCTGAGCTTTCGATGAGAGGCCAAAGCTTTTTGAAGAGCAACATCAACTCTCGAATTTTCTCTGAACAACTGATCATATAACTGGCAAACGAACTCCGACACTTCCTCTTCTTCGTCGTCCCAAAGACCACTATATTTGTTATCGTCTCTGTTCGCCTTCTCATGGTCACTATCTTCCCAGTCACTTGTCGGGGTCGGTGGTTCAGTGTGTTCCCTTTCTACTTCCTCGGTATCTTCTTCGTCGTCTTCTTCTCCAATCTCAAACTTACTGTTCTCTCCTATATTGTAGTCAGATGAGCCTTGGGATGTGATTAATGGCGTCTCTTGTGGTTCGGTCGAAGGACCAATCACAGCTTTGGCACCAGAATCTAAAAAGGCTTTAACTAAAGTTTGTGTTGGTCCAAATGTTCCTGAGAAGAGGATTATCCTCTCTCTCCATGCTCCTACCTGTTTCAGAGAATATATGTTCAAAGCATAAGTTCAATGAAGGCATTTTCTCTTATTTCTCTACAAAAGTCGTCCAATTTTAAGAAACAGTGAAGCAGAGGTTAGACTCGAACAAGAAGTGAATGGAAATAGAGGTTTGTGAACAAAGTCCTTCATTTATCGCAAAAGACCAAAGACCCAAAAAATCTAACCGAATTGCTAATTTGTTTTCACATGAATAAAGAACATGTGGCCTTCTCCTCAGCCTTGTGCTTATAACTAGATTTTACGGCTCGTGTTTTGTACCCATCAACCAAACTGAGCATAGATGTAGAGACAATATTTCTGTAGAAGCTAGCCTTTTAAGGAATACGATGAGAACAGGAAACTATCAGTCAAGAGCCATACCATCCAGCGAATGTCATCAGGAGTTAAGTGTGTCGAAGGGACAGTTCTGCGGAACATAAATGCTGCGATTTCTTGATCATCTTCCATCACCTTTATAACAAATCATTAAGTAACATCACAAACAAAACAAAGTCTCCAAAGCTATCATCCTAACATCACAAAGAAGTTGGAAGTCAAAGAATATCTTTACTTGGCTTTGTCTTCCGATATAACGGTGGATGATGTTCCCAACCTGAAAGCATTTCTTGCTACGCACCAGATCCGAGATTGAACAGATGTTAGAGAGGATCGATGCAGCTTTTCGGCGATGGGTTTGCATGACGGACAATATACTGACTTTGACACTCTGGAGAAACTTGTCAGCGAGATCTCCAGGTTCAGCAACAACAAACACATCATTGTGCCAGCTAAATGAAACCAAAAAGCAATGTATCAATTAACTATCAACATGTAAGACCTGGGTTTGACGTGGTGGAAATTGATAAGTTTGGAGTAACCTCAATATGGAACCATTAGAATCATTTTGAAGTGCGAGATGTATGATCCCCACTTGGGGCAAATTCTGTAACTTTTCATGCATCTGTCGTAATGGAAGATAGAGCTGTCTTTGTCGTGGAGGAGATGATGGAGGCGACAAAATTGTCTTTCCAGCATGACCCCCATCCAAGCTAAGCGGCGGAACCATGTCAATCCGATTAAATTTCTGTGGGCCAATATCAGGAGTAAATAGAAGGGGGCTCGGAGGCAAGCTTCCGGTTATTAGAGGAGAGGTAAATGGTGTGGGGAAAGCAGTTCCTGGAGACGGTTTCAGGCCTCCAGGAGTTGCATGTAATGAAGATAACTTTATTCCATTGTTAAGACAAAATGACTCAAGTGCACGGGCATGGTGCTTTACCCTCCCTGAGTCAGGACTATGCTGAGCCTCCACGAGCAAGACATTGCGTCTCCAGCCAAGAGAAGGACTGCTCTCTGCTGTCCAGGAATGACAGAAAAAGGTAAGTTACTAAGAGAAAAATTTGAGGTCTTTCTGAAAAGCATTTTACAATTACAATTTTGAAATGAATACCTCTGCTGTTTGGTAGCTTTCCATTCATAAATCTTGGTTTCAAATTCTCACACCATTTCTCATCATTTAGGAAGGGGAGTGTTAATCTCTCACAGGCGCTTTTAAATACTTGGGAATTGCTCTGAATGTATTCATTAATTGCAGCTTCCAACTTGAGCCAAATCGCTGGATCAGTTTCATCCAACTCCATCCCACAGCGATCATCAACTGCATAGGCCATACATGTACAAGGTTAGATGGATTATAGGTTATGATAATTGGCATGGATTAGAAATTCAAAAGTTCCTAGGTGTTATTGCATGTTGTAATTTGTTGTATATTATACCTGGATTGAACCGAAAATATTGTATCTCGGGCAACAAAGGGAGCAATGTGCTTAGAGCTTCTTCTACCCGTTCCACTGAGCATGCACTCTCAATCAGTACTTGCCCAGTATCTAAATAACGCCATCCACCTTTCCGTACCTACAAGGGAGTTGAGATCAACATTGACAAATAATTACTTAACATTACAAGGACGGCCAGATTTTATTTACTTTATGCGTTTCAGCAGTTTTCTCATATATACAATTTTTTTTCACAATTTTAACCAGTTCTATTTGCCATTCGCAACCACAAATTCATCACTTTAATTTCACAAGAAGGAGAGAATGGGAATTACCCTTGTTGGTACAGAGCCAGAGCCAATCGAAACCAAGCAGTCAATTTTTGTGTCAGGCCATAGAAGTTGTGCTTCTCTGATGGCAAAGATTGTAGGATTATTTGCCACTATTGCACCATCTTGCCAGCGGTATGCATCTTAAATGGGTTGACAAATAAACAGAGATTGTAAAAGCTTCACAAGTCTCAAGGATAAGGAAGAAGAAAGAAGATAGACTTGTACCAACTGAAAAATCATCAAGATAATATGGAGCAGCTGATGATGCTCGTATCGCTTGCCAAACTTGATGTTTACAACTTCCCATAAAAGCACTTTGCTTGTAGTAGCCAACTTGATCACTGGCAGTTGATGAAGTTAATGTACTGCCGCCTGAATGATCTGAAAATGCATAAGACATTTCTGGTGTTCCAACAGAATACTGCAAATAGAAAAGGGTACACACAAAAAAGTATAAGCAGGTAAATGTAAACCCTTTGTAGTGAAATTACAGAGTGTAAGGAATTTGACAAAAGTAGAAAAGTTAAATATTTTACCTGGTAGTTGCGGAATATAAATGGCTGTGCAGGCATCACACTAACAAGAGTTGATACGACAAAGACTTTGGGAACATTCTTCACAGCTGATTCTATTAGTAGATCTCCATCCTCATCAGCACACATTTCCTTTAACAGTCTCTCGAACTCGTCTGCACTGTGCTGCAAGACAGTATATTATCGAACCTGATTCCAAGTAATGTAGAAAACAACAGAAGCTGTCCAATTTCTACAGGCATATCTTTCTTTTGGAATCCTAAGTGGACACTAAACAACATAAAAATGATAAATCCTTAAAACCATAACCACAAAGCATCACTCTTCGGTTCTATATAGCCATAAAAGAAATAAACTGTGAATAGACCAAAGGAGCTTTATGTACCTTAGAACCATGGATAACAACTCTGAAACTTTGCGATGAACTTTTATATAGCTGATCCAACTTTTCCCGCCAACTTGCAGCTTCATTGTCCTTTGGGACAGGTTCAGCAAAAACAAGCTTTCCTAAAGAAAAATCATCCAAAGTAAAGTCCAGGACCAATAAGTCAACAAAGCTGTAGAGCTCAAAGGGAATTTTAAAAACCTAAATTCTTGTAAATTTCTTCGCATTGCTCCAGTGTCATAAGCTTGACACCAAGGGCAATAGCTAGCATTCCTCC
This sequence comes from Aurinia saxatilis, assembly GCA_900406295.1. Lineage (NCBI taxonomy): Eukaryota > Viridiplantae > Streptophyta > Magnoliopsida > Brassicales > Brassicaceae > Aurinia > Aurinia saxatilis. Next base: position 21,807 of record OVAP01000465.1, read on the forward strand.
TGTTGATGTGCCACAGATAAGGTCGAATAGTTCATGTATTCGCTTTCCACTACCCTTCTCAATCTCCTTAAGAATTTGTACCGTTGCAAGACCTTTCATTCCACCTCCATCCATTGTAAGTATACGCAGTCCTTGTTTTGGTACTTGCCTGCCTTTTATGGAACGTCGCAGAATTTCATTTTCTCCTGTCATCAAAAGAAAATTTATAGTATGTTAAAACCGAGCTAGAATATCAAACAAAAGTAACAGTTTAATACAGAAGAAACAAACCAAGAATTGCCAAAGCTCGAGCCGCAGCTTTATTGACTCGTGGTTCAGGTGTGGTTGTCAACCGCATAAGTAACTCCCTCAAACTCTCTGAAGTAACCAGAATACGGCGATTTTCCAAACAGAAGGCCAAGTTCCCAACTGCTAACAAGGCTTGTCTTTGAACCTAAGGAAAATGGAACTCAGTCAAAGAAGCTATAGAATTTTATTATTACGAGAGCAAATATGCGGCTATCTTACTTCAGGATTCTTATGGGCACATAAGGATTTTAAGGCTTTTAACATATCCTTGGTCAGCATCTTCTGAGAAACAGTATCAGATACGAAAGCTAACGTGACCACAACTTGTAACACGGATATAACTTCGTCTGGGGCCGAAGATTTCAGAACACTTTCAGTTGGCTTCATTATATCACACTTCATCAGCTGCATTGCGACGCCAACATCTCGTGCAAGAGATGATAAAGCAACACAAGCTTGCTCAACCTATCAAACCTGTAGTTACGGTGATTGTTCCCAAAAGAAAGTAGATTTTTTTCTAGCTTTAGGACAGAACAAAAACTAAACATACCACATGTCGATTGTCACTAGTTATCATACTTATAAGCTGCCTCACCGCATTTTCATCTTTACTAATAACAGAACGATTTCCTTCATCTTGCATTATCTTCACCAATGTAGATGCTAGCAGAGGATGATGACATGAAGAAGAACGGAATATAAGGGGAGAGAAGGCACTTAGCTTGTGCCGAGATGCCCCAAAATAGGAAGTGTTTTCTGTCTGCCATCATGGAAACTTACCCTTCAGCATAAACACTTAATCATCTGGAGAATGAAATTAGCAGACAGCTTGTGTGGTTGAATCTTCTTCTTACCTCTATCTGAACGGTTACTGATCTTAGATTCTCATCTGCCATGATTCTGATATTTACAAGAGACAAGTGGCGAAGCTGATGCAAGGGTAAGATTTCTGGAAGGAACTCAAGGGGATTACCAAAAAGCCGTAGTATTCGTAGCTCAGCCATTGCTCTATAGTTCAGTCAAATAACATATTAGCCAACAAAGACCAAAATTAAGAAAAATAAATGAGCAAAACGATAATAACATATGTGCTGCCACAATGACCTGAAATCAAGGAGAGGCCGGACTAGTTTATTGTGCTCCAACGACAATTCAACAAGACCTACACACTGTCTTAGTTCCGCTGCAAAAGAGTTTCAAGCAACATCAGATATCTGAAGCAACTGAAGATTCTAATGGCTCGTGCATGTTTTTCTTTGACCACAAAGATACAGTTAACAAGTATAAGCAATTCCCCAGGTTAAGCTCACCTGGAACAGAGATAAGCATGTTGTTGTCAACTCTAAGAACTTTAAGGTTTTTGAGCTTCCCTATCTCTGGTGGCAAGACTGACAGTCTATTGTTCTCAAGACATAGCTTCTCAAGAAGAGGCAACTCAGTCACTTCAACTGGCATTACCTGACCAACATTCACATTCCAAAAGATAAGCATTTGTTGATAAAGTTTGATGCTTTCTGATCACTTTGATTCAAGATAGCATACCAATAAACCACAACCAGATAGACTCAAGGAGGTGACAGTCTTCCAGTGCTCTCCACAAGAAGAAGCAACCTTGATAGCAGGCGCAGGAATAGCGGCAGGCATCATAGTAGAGCGCATGAGCCTCGTCAAGACGCCAACACCGTCGTACTGCTGACCCGAGCCAGCCGCTTTCATCAACGTAACAGCTCGCAATGGCTCTCTCCGTTTCTCAACTCTCATCATAACTCCAACATTTACTCCATCTCCATCTCCATCGTCCTCCTCTTTCAATTCAACCACAACAGTGTCATGAGGCGCAGGCAATGCCACCATCAACTGCGATTCGAGTCTCAACGCCACCTGTTCCTCCGAATCGCCTGCAGTCCAATCCAAATCAATCCGGAACCCTAATTCAGGATCCTCCACCGCCGATGGGGAAGACGAACACGACGAAGAGGACACCGACGATGGGGAGCCTATAGGAGACGACTGAATCGGATCGTCGTCGTTTAGATCATCCACGCCGTAACAGAGACTCAGACGGAAACTCTCCGACGATCTCTTCCATCCCAATCCCCACGACATCACCACGATCGCCGATCACCGCCTGAGAGGCGAAATCACCAGCGGAATCAAAACGACAATGGGTAATTGAGAATTCGAAAGTAGAAGAAAATGTGATCCGAAGATGAAGTGATAAGAAGAGTGTTTCATCTGAATTCCAACACTTAATTTTTTTTTGCCGTTTATCAACTCGCCGGGATTTGATCACTCATCAGAATCACAAGGTACGAAAACGTCGCCGTTACATTCATATGTGCCAACGTGTGACAACATTACAAAACCACTATGACATTCATTAATATTTAATACTAACCGTAATCCAATCTTTCATTTCAATAAACCCACAAACTATTCTTCACAAAGTCAACCTACCTACACACCAAGTGGTAATAGTTGAGACCAAACGGATTCACCCACAAAATGCAATTCCAACGACCTATTTCTTATTGTTTTATTATAATATTTGAAAATTTATATATATGTTTATATGCTTATAGTATATAAGTTGGAGAAGAGTGTGTGGTCTTATATCTTAGAAACTTACTGCATATTAAGTAGTTTGATATAGTTTTTTTTTTTTTTTCTCCGGTTTGTTATTCCGACTTTGATCGGTTCTAAGCTCCGGGCTTCTGTTTGTCCGGTTGTTATCCGAAGTTATTTTGTTCTGAGTCTTCTTTTAATCACAAGTTTTTTCAGTATATTTGAGGAAAACTCATCCCGGAGAGTTTGTATCATACCAAATTATGAATCTCCAACACCTCAGTTGTTGAGATCGCACGTAGTGAAGGTTTTTCCGGCGACTAAAGAAGACTCTGGATTTGGATCTTCAACGGAGGCTGATCGGAGAATGAAGGATCAGAGGCGGACTCATCGAGAGACTTTTGGGAAGATGATATGCGCTGCCCTTTTTCTCTTACATGTGGCTCGACTTTTGCTCTTGTTCTTATCCTTTTATTATGTGTAATGAGCTTATTTTGGTCTCTGGCCTTTTATGTATGATCCAAATCAATATATAAACGGTTGAAAGAAAAAAAAAACTTACTGCATATTTCATTTTACATCTGATATACATAGAGGGAAAAGTTACCGACTTATAATTGAAAGAATTGAAAAAATAATCATTGAAAGAATAATCATTCAATATTTACAATATTCCACCTTGATTATCCATCATAGCATCCCATAATATCCCGTTAAAAATTTTTATTGTAGAAAAATCAATTGGGATATAAACCATAATAAGGAAAAAGAGTACAGTCTTCCCGCAAAAAAGATTAATACGATCTTCTTCATATATCTCGTAAATGATGCATTTCGATACTTTGAATATGCTCTTTGAATGGTACAGTAGGAAGCACATTTGTAAAGAGATTTGCTGCATTATCGCTTGAGCGAATGTACTCGATACCGATCATCTTATTTTTTTGATGCTCTTGAGTTTAGGAGAATTTTTTTGAAGGAATGTGATTTGTTATGTCGTTTTTGATGTAGTCTTCTATAATTTGTAAAACACATACAACATTATCTTCAAACAATGATGTTGGTTCTTTGCTCATAACTATCCCGCTTGTTTCTTGAATATGTTGAGTCATTGATCTTAACCACACATATTCTCTACATGCCTCATGAAGTGCAAATTGTACTCAACCTTTCATCGATTTATTGAATGTCTATCTTATGCGCATTTTGTTGCCTCGTAAAAAACCGTAGCATGGAAAACCCTAATGGAACAAAAACCATGAAAAGGGTAAAAGTGTGCAACCATGCTCATCATCATACTCCCCCCCCCCCCCCCTCAAAACTTTTTACG
>OVAP01000466.1:0-22161 GCA_900406295.1 Aurinia saxatilis
ACTGTATTCTTGCAGTTAGCTCTTAGGGTAAATTTGAGCATATCAACCATCTCAAAATTACTAGTCAATCGTTTGAAACCTTTTCTTCCTACTTTCATCCTGCAAAACCTATCAGCTTTTGTTAACGGCAAATTACTGGTTAAAAATGTTTTGCTTGCTTCAAAAATAGTGCATGGTTATCAATCAGGCAAGGGTGAAAAGAAATTAACAGTGAAGATTGATATAGAAAAGAAATTTAATACGTTAAATTGGGAGTTCTTGTTTGGGTTGCTAAGGAGTTTGGAGGTCTCAGAGCAATACTTAATCTGGCTAAGAGGTTTTGTTTGCACAACTTCTTACTCGGTGGGGTTCAATGGTACACTGATACACTGAATGGTTTTTTTAAAGGAAAAAGAGATTTAAGACAGGGTGATCCACTATCACCCTACCTGTTCGTCCTTGCTATGAACAACCTATCCTCATGTTAAAGAAAGCTGATGTTGAATGGAAATTCGGCTATCATCTAAAATGCATTGCAACAAAACTTACTCACCTAGCTTTTGCAGATGACCTTCTGATCTTTTTGAATGGTTGCTTGGATTCACTCACATAGGTACTCCAGGTTTTGAAAGACTTTGAAAGACTTTGTAAGGGCTTCTGGTCTAGCTGTCATCCTCCAAAAACCTTGCTTCCATGCTTCAGGTTTCTGAACTGATGAGGATACAACAATCATTAAAGCCACATGTTTAAGGAAAGGTTCTCTTCCATTCAGGTACCTGGGACTTCCACTATGTACAAAGAAACTCACTAGAGCTAACTGCCAACCCCTCCTGCAAAACGTGAAGCAAAACTTAAATGGATGGACAGCCAGATCACTCTTATTTGGTGGAAGACTATTACCAATCAATACATTTATTGTTGTGATTACAACTTTTTGGTGCTCCGCCTTTATCCAACCTAAGCACTGCATTAAAACTATAAACTCTCTCTGCTCATATTTTGTTGGCATGGTAATGCAGAAGGGAAGCACTTAGCAAAGGTTGCATGGTCCACAATCATTCTAAAAAGGGAGGAGGGAGGATTAGGGATCAGGGACTTACAACTTTGGAATAATGTTGCAGCTTTTAAGCTAATTTGGATGCTCTTCTTTCAAGTTGGGTCTGTATGGGTGGCTTGGTTTTCTACACAGGTCCTTGGAGGAAACCTCAGCTCCTTTTGGACACGAAAGGAAAACATTAAGTACTCATGGTTAGCAAAAAAATTACTGAGATTAAGAGGAAGTATTTTCAACTGGATCTTTCTAAAGCTAGGTAATGGGAATACCTATGACTTCTGGTATGATCACTGGACTCCATTTGGCTGTCTAGCTAACTACCTCCAGGGGAAACTCCGGGAATCCCACTGAAAACGAAGGTTTCCTCTCTCTGGTCCCATCATTCAGGCTGGTCCCTTCCACTAACAAGATCAGAGAATCAACTCCAACTTCAAATTCATTTGGCTAATGTTTCCCTATCAGATGAAGATGACTCTTACCGTTAGTGGATTGCACGGGACATACTAAGAAGTTGGGGGCTAACAACTGATGCTACTTGTCTATTATGTGGGACTGAGGAAGAATCACAAACTCATCTATTCTTTAAATGTAAGTATAGTTGGGAGCTCTGGACCAGAGTCGCGGCGAGAGTTTCATTCACAGCTTCCAAAGACTGGGACCAATCAATCCTGGCCATCTCTACTCACGTCGGTCATGCCAATCAAAGATATGCTGGCAAGCAACACTTTATCTTCTCTGGGCAGAACAAAATCAGAGACTGCATCATTTGAGATCGAGACCTATTTCTTCACTCTATCTGCAGATTGACATGTTCATTCGGTGCAAGATCCCTACGGGCCAATCGGCGAACCCTTCACTCACCTCCACTTTACTTCAGATGTGGTTTTCAACAGATATGCGATCTGGACACTCAATTTTGCCTAACCCTAATTGTCAAATTGTGTTATCGTCAAGTAAGCCATCTCTGGTTCAAGGTTCTAGTTAAAATCCAATCACTCTGGTTCGGTTTGGTTGGTTTCTGGTTAGTCTTAGTAAACTAAGGGCGTGACTGGTTTAACCGCTACGGGTTCGGTTGCGGTTGTGGGAGTTTGCGGGTGCGGTGATTGCGGTTTTGAGCGTTATTAAGCGGTTTGTACGACTGGTGTAGCGATTAAATATTGGTGAATTTGTGGGATATTTCTGCCTGGTTACCAGCGGATGTAATAGCGGTTGAGTATATATTAACAACATAAAAATATATAACTGTAATTTTTTACAAACATTTATAATTAATAAGTATTTTTAATATAATAAAAATAGAAACCTATAGTTTAATATTAGTGTAGCGATTACAAATTGATGAATTTATGGAATATGTCTGATTACCATTTAAAAATATAATTATTTAATACATGATACGTGTATTTTGTTTTAAAATAATGGTATAGTGATTTATGATATAAGTATAAATCTTAAAAATATAACTACTATGTATTAAATATAATTTCTAATAAATACAGATATAATATATTTTATTATTTTCATTTAAATTATGCTTTATAAAAAATACTTATATATTATAAAACCATAAAAGTAAATAAAATTAATAAAATAGTATTGTTTTATAATACATCATGAAATACACTAATGAAATACTTCAAACATATTTTAATTTTTTTATTTATAAATAATTTATGTATATATAAATTACAATTATAAATACATTTTAGTTTAATTAAAAACTTTTTATGTCAAATATGTAAGAATATGATAATTTAATACATGATACCAGTCTTTTGTTTTTAAATTTTAATACTATTTTTATATATTTATCTCAGTAGTGAATGATAAATTAAAAAAAAAAAAAAATAGGCACCCGCAACCGCCCGCAATCGTAAACGCTCGAGGGATGGAACTTTTGGTTTTGAAGGATTTTGAGCGGCTAAAAACTGTAGAGAGCGATTACCATGATTGTTGTCAAATGCCAACAACCACTGCCACCGCAGCGTTTGCTTTTGCGGATGATAGCAGGTAAACCATTCATCACCTAAAATTAGTATTTGGGCTTACAAAAAACTAGGCCCATGCCATATATGATTTTTCTTCTTGCTTTTAATTTGAAAACCATTTTCAAAAAAAAAACAAGTAACTATATAAATGATTGAAAACCGTAATTTTTACAATACAATGAACCAATCTTCTTCTAATTAATTAGACGACGTTAATTTGAGGTAATAAGGTAGGTTTAAGTTTGTAATTAGTTTTTAGCTAGTTTTGAGTTTGTAATTAGTTTTTAGGTAGTTTTCTTTGTTTTTTAAATGTGAATTTCCTATTATGTCCAGTTAATTAAAAGACGTTAAAAACTAATCCATTTTGGTTTAGTGGACATAATATATTAGAATATATTTTGGTTTAGTAGGCGTAAAAATTAAAATACAGATTTATCATGGTGAAAGTATTCATTCCTTAATCGTGATAATTCTCTATAATGTGATATTGGACGGTGGATGTCTGGATGATTATCCACCATTCACTTTGATGATCATCCACCACCCAGTTTGATGGTGGATGATTACCAAAAGTGGATGATGGATGGTAGATGATTCAAATTGGATGTTGAATGATTATCAAGTATATGAAAACAATATATTTTTGATTTACTGGCATTTATTATTTTAGAAACAATGACACGGCTAAAATTGAAAGCATAATATTTTATCAGATTCGTAAATGATTTTCCTCAAAGTGGACGGTGGATGGTGGATGATCCTCGGTGGATGGTGGATGCTCCTCAAAGTGGACGGTGGATGGTGATATTGGACAGTGAATGATCATAAAAAGGACGGTGAAAGTGGACGATTTTTGTGGTGTGTGTGTGCGTTTCAATAAGAAGATAGCAAGAATGGCGATGTCAAGCTCTGCACTCTACTCAAAGCCTCACATGTGAAATCCGATTGGGTCAAGGGACAAAGACTCCTCCTCCATCCGTCTCTTTCCTCCGTCGCGGTATCACCTTCAAGTTCGAATGGCAAGAGCAAATGGAAGAACCCTAGATATATGAATTAGGGGAAAAAATCATTCTCTATTCTGTGTTTTGTCTTTTTTTTGTATTGCGTACATTTCCAGTTTTCTGTTTTAATAAAGAAAAATTGGTTTGAGTTACTCACTTTCGGTTTAATTTCATTTTTAACCGAAAATTATTAATAATAACTAAAGGTTAAGAGAGTCATTTTACTAGACTAAAACTACCCATTCAGAAAAAACTTAAAAACTACTCTGTTCACCAAATCTTTCTTAATTTTATGATATTAATTAAATAACCTATAATTTTATATTTTAACAAATATATCTGAATTTAAAAAACTAATTTAATAATATTAAAAACAATGACAAAAGTGTATCTTAAGAATCGTTTCAAGTTGTGAAGTGACCTTAATCTTGTGACAGAAGGTAAGTCCACTAAGATTAGGTACCATTATAGCCAGGATCAAGTCCCACTGCCTATATTATGTAGGAATTACACTAATGGGCCGGCCAGTAGTGCCCCAATGATGACAAAAAAAGAAAAAAAAGAGTCGTTTCAAGTTTGTGAAATAATTTTATTAATAATCGAGACGTCTTAGTACATTTAGAAATGTTTTTTTTAATTTATATATTGGCCACAAACAAAAATGATTGGAGAAAAAAGTAATCAATTATAGTATCTAAACTTCGCAAATACAAAAAAAAACAGTTTGTTGATAGAGTTAAATTCCGTAATAGACAAAAAAAAAACTTATAATGGACAGTAAAATATTTATTTATAATTTTTATTATCTAGAATTTAATTTTTAGTATCCTTGATTCTAAAAATATTTATTTTTAGTATTTCATTTGATTAAATATATTGTGTGACCACTAGTGATGTCACTGGGGGTCGGTACTGCGGAGGTGTTAGGCGCAGTAACTCGCTTCCATGTCTCATCCATACCATGAGGTTATGCCAAGTCTGGGTGGCAAGTGAAGTGGGAGGTCTGTAAATCAGCCTCTATGCCACATGACAAGTGAAATGTGAGGTCCACTGACTCATGGTATTGGCGAGTTTCCACTCAGTATTGTCTAAGTCATGGATGGCGCCGTACCTAGTGAGTTCGATGGCGCGGTTGGCCTTGGTTCCGGTTGAGGTTGTGTCACTACAGTTGGGCTCTGTTGATTTGGAGCCATTTGGCTCATATAAGTCACCAGACGCTCGACCAGAGTAGGAGCCCAGAGCTATCGCCCCGGTGAAATGCAGTCGATTCGCAGGCCAATGGCCCTAGCTCGGTTAGGAGGGGTTCGATCTGGGTGGATCCGTCTGACTGACCATTAGAGTTAGCAACGACGAATCCTCCCTGGTTCGGGCCTGGGTGCCCTGTTTCAGTTAGCAGGGCGGTTGTCAAGCTAGGACTACGAGACTCGTCCTTTGTGAATGGTGCGTATGGGTTTGATGTGTTACGTGGATCCATGAGTCGATTATGGTATTCCTAAAATTCGAGAGTTAAGAGACTTATGATGGTCCCCACAGTCGGCGCCAAATGTGAATGCAAGGTTTCACACTAAAAGGAATTTGTATATGGTTTTTAGATGAGGGCCTAAATTTCTGTTTGACAGTGTTAAGAATACTCAAAGAATAACAATGTATTTATATATTGAATATAGAAGGTTGAATAACAAGGAATCCTTAGTCGGATTGTACAAGGAAATGATCAATGTTGTAGACTAAAACGCGCTCGGGAAGAATTGAATATCTCTGCTCGTTCTCTGACCCTCTGTATTTCTCTTCTCTCGATCCACTCCTCCACCAACCTCGGAGAATCAGAACTGCTCCCCTCTTCCCCTAATCTCGAGCTCCTCCTTACATCTCTCGCCAGTTACAACAGATCAAACTCATGGGCTTTGAATTACTTCAAGATTGTGCTCAATGCTAGTTCACAAAAGTGTTAATAATTTCTGGAAAATCATAGAAGAGCAGGTTTTCTATTCACAAAGAGATTTGGTTTAGAAAACAATTGAATAGGTTCTCATTGTTAGTTTAACTCCTTAGGATACACAAAGAGATTTGATTTACTAGGAGTTATATTAAGATAGTATTCACAACGAGAATTGGTTTGCTTTACGATTTATTCATGTTTTAGAATTTATGTTTGGTGTCTGATTGTACGAATGGTATCAAACGACACCATCATTGGTGTCGATCGACACTCGTCAGATTTTGGCTACAGATTGGATTTGTGGGGGTCAAATATCCCAACAGGTCAAACTGATGGTTGACTCGAAATGACTTAGCCTTTAACATATGCTTCGTCATAACCGCGAGGTCATGACGAACATCTGACCATGACTTCGCCATCATCTGTGACTATAAATGCGAGGTCGTTTAAAAGAAGTTGGGTGCGACCTCACAATTATAAGTGACATTGAGCGCGAGGTCGTGAAAGAAATGACCTCGCCATTATGGGAGTCTTTAAGCGCGAGGTCATAAATGACCTCGCTATCATCTAGTCCTTAACTGCGAAGTCATACGACCTCACGTTTACTTAACACTGTAAGCGCGAGGATATCACATATTCCAAATGGCGAGGTCGCCATTTGATTGTTATTTGGGTCTAAGTGCGAGGTCAGTCCAAAATACAGGCCCATATGTCTATAGGGCCGAGTATATAAGAAACCCTAAACATTGGAGGATGGGAAGCCAACTTCAAGAGAAATGGAAAGGGTGTAGAGAAAGGAAATACGAGAAGATCTAGGAAGTTTAACATATCGATAAGTCGGCATAATCTTGTATATATAACTGCTTATGTTAAACTTGTTAAATCATCTTTTCCTAGCCAAGAAACCCTAATCTATTTGTCCTAAGAGAACTTTTTTCTATTTTTGATTAATAAAGCTTTATGCTTCGCTTTGCTGTTACTTTGTGTGCGTGTGTTGACAAGTTTGGGATCCCTTAAGAATCTCGAACAAATCTTGGTTGTGTGAGTTTTTACCCACACAAGATTCTTCTCTGAAGTTTCTAAGGCCTAAATCTTTATTAATTGTTTACAACCCCCTAGTAATTTGCATGTTACATGCTTTAAATTAGTTAATTGAAAAACATATGTCCTAGTTTAATGTAGAGTCTTAAAATTAGTTTGCGATTTATCGGTCTTTGTGGATTCATTCCTTAAGTACTATAACACATTTCCTGTGCACTTTCAGTTAAATCAAAATATGCAACACTACGATGTCTAAAGGATCCCCTAATGATTCCAACATTTGCATGTTGTTCCCTTTTTCACTAGTGGACAAGGCAGAATAATGGCTTAAGTCTCTTCCTCCAGCATCTCTCCGCTTTTGGGCAGAAGTTCGAGCAGTTTTCTTGGACCATTTCTTCACTAAATCAAAGAATGCGGCTTTAAGGAACAAGATCACCAATTTCCAGGAAATTTCTGGTGAATCTTTTTGTGAAGCAGGGGAGAGATTCAAGGAGTATCGAAGAGAATGTCCTCATCATGGCTACACCGATGAACAACTTCTTAGCCTCTTCTATGATGAAATGAATGGGACTATAAGACTGCTCTTAACTTGGAAACTTAGCTTCTTTTTCTTACAACCGCATCATTGAGTATGATAGATCGCGAAAATGAGTACCATAAATGCTCAAAAGATTGATGACATCCATAATATGCTACTCAAAGTCACCAAGAAGAGTGTATCTTTCGCCGATGTCAATGCCATCCAAGACAAGGAAGAAGAAGAGAATGTCGCTTATGTTAGAAATTTTGGACAAAAACTTTCAATCCGAACAGTTTGACAAGCCGTTCAATAATGGATATCAAAAGCCAAGTGGTGAAGGACGACCTACGGAAACACATCCTACTATTCTCCAAAGGCACAAGACTATGAGACAAAGTCGATGTTCAAGCAAATTCTTGAAGGACAACAAAAATGGACGGTCTCATTCAATGTAAAAATTGACCATCTCTACATGGATCTAAATGGTAAAATCTCTGATGTAAATGGGAAGATAGAGCAGCTGGCCACTCACTTGAAGAAGACCGCTTTGCAAGTTGCTCAAATGGCCGAGTCATTTTGAAGGCAAGAAGGCCTTCTTCCAGACAAAATAAACACAAATCCCGAAGCATTTGTCAATGCAGTCATTGTGGGCAGTGAATATGAGGATTAACCATAGTTTAACAGGGCTAATGATCAAGAGGTAGCCAAAAACGATGAGGTTTGGGAACAAAAATAGAGCAGTGTCGTTCGACACCCGCCTGGTGTCGAACGACACCAATCGCGAGATTTAGAGTTCACCACCTCAACAGAAGAGAGTGCCGATCGAGAACAAGGAAAGTGTCGTTCGACACCCTCCAATGTCGACGTTCACACCGTTGTGTCGACCCCTGCTCAACCTCAGCTCGACACCAATCGGGGAGCTCGTTAGAAAGGTCAGGTGTCGATCGACACCCTGACAAACCATGGCCAATTTGTTTTGAATAAATTTGTTTTGGCACCCAAACGCCTTTATCAGCCCAAGATTCCTTATCCAAAACCTCCAAGGAAGTCTGAGAAAGAAATAGAGAAGGAACTTGAGGCTTGTCGTCAAGCCATTTTTTAGAGTAGTGATTTTGGAATCTCCTTCTTATCGGTTCATCAAAAATTCACCAGCCATTAAGAGCTACATCAAGCAGTTGAGTGTATCCAATGTCAGCATTGAAGACGGTGTTCAAGCTATCATTAAGGAGGTCAAGGCAATCAGTGTCAATCTCATGAAAATTGCTAAGGATGAGCACTCTCCACCCACCATACGAAAGTTATATAAGATGGAAAGTCCGGGCAGATTTTTCTTCAATTGTTCATTTAAAAGTATGGAGATGAAATATTTTTTGTATGATACTGGTGCCACTATGAATGTTATGTTGTAGGCTGTCGCTCGAAGACTTGGTCTTTCATGCCAACAATCTTCAGTGACATATATCATTTTGGCAGATTCTTCACCGGTGATTGCCAAAGGATTTGTTCCGGATGTGATGCTTCAAATTAGAGATTGCTTAGTGCCAGCCAACTTCTACATTATGGAAATCAATGAAGACATCAATAGACCATTGATTCTTGGTTCTTCATTCCTTCCTATTGTTGGAGCTGTTATGGACTTTTCAAACCAACAAGTCTCCTTCTCAAAGATCAACAAGAAGGTCTTCTATCATTTTTACCCTATCGAAGGAAATTCGTGCAAGACCATTTTACATGATGAAAAGCAGAATTCAGTTCTTAAAGAAGCTCCAAAGGAACTCCAAAATTTTATCAAAGACATTCCAAAAGTTGACAGAACCATCTTAGGCGAAGAGCATTAGGACTTCAAAGCCATTTACTAAAATTAGCATTGTCATTCTGGTAGAGCTAAGGGACATAGGCGATGATGTTATCAAGGATAGGTTGCAAAATACGATGGTGTTCTTCCCAAATGTTTTTTCTTGGCAAGTCAAAGATGGTGTGCTAGAAGCAAAGGGAAAATTTTGATGGTTCATATATGATCCACCTTGATTCGCCATCTAAACAATAGTCAAGCTAATGACTGAAAAATAAGCGCTTAATGGGAGACAACCCACTAGTAAGTTTAATTATTTTTTGCATTATTTTAATTTTATTTTCAGATTTACCGCTAATTAATTCAGAAATTAAAGACAAATATTATCTTGGGTCCATTATTGATTGGTGCCGATCGACACCCCACGTGGAATCAGGTTAGTGATTTTTGAATTTTGCTCATTTCAATTAATATTTTCCTTCTTTTCTCCCCTTGAGATTTTTACACAATGGGACAGTGTTGTTTAAGTATGGGGAAGGGAAATATTGATGTATTTTTTGTCTTAATTTTTTGCCTATTCTTTAAAAAAATTTGGTTTTATCGAGTCGTTTTATCAAGTAAAAAGTTAGTGAAACTATGATATTTGCTTAGATTGTTTGATTGTGTCTTTTCAGATATGTGACAATCATTAGCAAAGCTTAATTTCAGGACAAGACTAATGAAAAATCCAAGGGGCAATTGGTAGTACAAAGACATCATGCCGAGTTAGGAAGAGCTGACCGGTTTGAGCTTATTGCACCTCTTCAATGAGATCAATGTTCAAGATTTGATTCTCTCATTCATGCTTTCCAGACTCAACTAGTATGATAAAGCATTTCTTACTCTCTCTTTTGAAAAAGTGACTTAAAATACAATTAGATGAAATATGAGGGTCGCCTAGGAAATGATCTTTCCAATGATGGTACCAATATTTTGAAAGATGAAGGTATAGGCTAGAGACTAAAAATCTTAATGATTCATAACCAAACGATAGTAGTGCTCAATTCTGGGGGAAAGTAGGAAATATTTTTGTTCAAGTTTGTTTTGTCAAGCATTGTATGGGAAAAGACTCTATAAGGTCCTTGGCATTGTGATCAAAAGAAGAGAAGCTATGATAATGACATCGACTTCGTAACAAAGTTGTGAGTTTATTTGGAATTCTAAGGAAGTCTAAGGAGAAGTACATGGTGGTCAAGTTTGGGATTAGCCGAGTTAATGAGTGGATTACTAAGTTGGGCGAGATCAATCGATTCTCTAAAGCAAGGTGAGTTTCATATTATCAAAATTCCACAATTTAGTTATGTTTTGCTTGAGGGAAAGCAAAGGCTAAGTATGGGGGAGTTGATATATCCTAGTGTTTGTTGGCTTTTATACTAATAATATATATATATATATATATATATATATATATATATCTATATTTTAGAGCCTATATTATTATTGTTAGAGTCCAAATAAGTCATTTTAGGTGCATGGACGAGTTTGAAGTACTCAGTGAATTTTAGAGCAAAAATGGATCAAGCTCGAAGAGAAGAAAAATGAAACAAAGAAGAAAAAAAAATCATGAGAGAGTGTCGAACGACACCAAGCGGAGCAAAAGCCAAATTTTTATTTTCTCAAGATCAAGAAATTTTCCAAATCTCTTTTGAAACATTAGTTTTGTTAATATACCAATTCTAAATTTTGTCATAGTCCTATAAATACTGTGTTTTAGCCATTGTTTAGACTCATGCTTGAATTCACTATTGAGAAAGTTTTATGGAGAGGATTTTATAAACCGTTGTTTTATTTTCTCTTTATATTTATTGCTCTTTAATTATTTCATGATGAATTGCTTGGCTATGCTTGAGTAGTTTATTTGTTAGGTTTAGCTTTCTTAGATTTCTATGAATTTCTGTTAGTCATAAATCTGATTTTAGGAAAACACAACTAGTTCTTCTTTTAGATTGTGCTCAATGCTAGTTCATAGTTTAGCTACCTTGAATTAGATCATAGGTTAATTATTATGCACAAGAGTTTTAGTAATTTCTGGAATTAAATCTTAGAAGAGCAAGTTTTCTATTCACAAAGAGATTTGGTTTAGAAAACTTGTGAACAATTCTCATTGCTAGTTTAATTCCTTATGATTCACAAAGAGATTTGATTTACTAGGAGTTAAATTAAGATAGTATTCACAATGAGAGTTAGTTTGCGTTACAATTTATTCATGTTCTAGAATTTAGGTTTGATGTCTGATTTTACGAACGGTGTTGAACGACACCATCACTGGTGTCGATCGCCACTCGTCAGATTTTGGCTATAGATTGGATTCTTCTCTGAAGTTCCCAAGGCATAAATCTTGATATAATTGTTTACAACCCCCTGATACATGCTTTAAATTAGTTAATTGAAAAACCTTTGTCCTAGTTTAATGTAGAGTCTTAAAATTAGTTTGTAATTTATCGGTCTTCGTGGATTCGATCCTTAAGTACTATCACGCATTTTCTGTGCATTTGCAGTTTAATACTAAGGTTAAGACTTTGTGTATCAATTACACAAGTAAAATCAAACATAATTAGATACTATATTAAAAATTCGGTTCAGTTATAATTTAACCAACATTAACGAAAATTTCCTTGTAGACCACATTTGTCGATTTAGTTTTAACATCTCCATCTTTGCTTGTAATAAGAACTTCTCCTCGTAATCTAGACTTAGCCCAGATAGTGCAACATAAAGTTGTCCGTGAGAAACGCTGGTCTCGGAAGAAATAAAAAACTTGTTCTAATGATTGTCCTTGACTTTTGTTGATGATCAATGCAAATGCTAAGGTGAGAGCAAATTGTTTACGGTGCACTCTGAACGGATACTTCGTTTCCGATGGTGACAAAAACATTCTAGGTATGAAAACCAAATCGCTAATCATTTTTTGAGATCCTGTAAATTATCAAATAAAAAAGGATATCAAATTGTTAATCAATAATAAAAATATATATTCAACATGTGTATTGGAAGAGTGACCGGTACATGTCTTTTTACTTCGCTACAAGAAGGAGAAACAAAGTAAAAAGTACATTCGTCTTGATGGGGATTTAGTTTTCGCCCAAAATATTCATGCAAGCGCACAAGCTCTCGCAGTAGTACTTAGGGATCGAATCCACAGGGAGGCAAAGTGTACACAATAACAAACTCAATTCAACTTGAGCTAAGCAACAAAAATAATGTTTTTGGGGTTTTAACCTATCGAATAAGTTTAGTCGTTCGATCGAATGGAAAGTTTTTTTGTTTATAAAATGAAAAACGAAATAAAATAAAAAGATAAATAATATATTGTTGCAATTGTCGGGTTTCAGAGAATTCTTCTAGGTTCCATGGATTAAACTATTCAGGGTTTATAGGCAGATAAAATCCGGTTAACTATTCAAGTCAGTCATAAATTAATCTTTCTGTTTTCATAGTAATGATTAAACATGTCTAATATCCTAACTCACACAATAGTCACAAATTGTGAACTAGGAAAGCAAGCCGCAAAAGTTGTTTACCTATCATTTAATACTAGTTCTTATCAATCTCATCATATGAGTTTTCAAAATGAAGAGACCAATATATAACAAATTACCTAGGGTGTCAAATCTAAGCAATCATGTAATAAGTATAAATCCTATCTATTTGTCAAGCCATGTATAACCTATTGAAAACTCATATTCCCAACAAAAGATCTACTCAAATGTAGCAGCAAAAACCATACAAAAAACCATAAAAATTGACATCATAAATTAATAGAAAAGGGTTTAGGAAACTTCTCCAAATCAGTAGACAAGGAGGATGAATCTTCTCCCTTACAACAAAAAGACGAAATTACAAAAGGATTTGAGAGAAAATAAAATCTAAGTGCTCTCTCTTGAGAGTTTTGGTGAAAGAGAGGCACACCCTTTTTTTAGATGAGAAGTCTCTTTATTTAAAGCGAGAGGCACGACCAAGGGCTTCACTAAAGAGATAAGAGAGGATCATCTGAAGAAATTCACAATATTTGATATTATCTTCTTCAGTCGATCGAATAAAAAGGATATTCGATTGATGGTTATCCAAAAATATATTTTGGTAACCATTAAATATCTTGACACGTCTGAAAGCTTCTAATGGATCCTTGGGGCTTTACTCACTCATGGGCTTCAATTCATGGGATTCAAGAGAATTTTTGGGCCTTGATCGATCGACCCAATATGGAAAATCGATTGATCGTTCTTCCTTCGCGTTCTTCGACTGCTTCACATCGAGACTGCATAATCTGTCTTCCGTAGAATCAATATAACTCAATATCTAACCGTTGGAATTGCTTTATTTCACTTGCAATGGAAGGCTGACTTCTTCATACACTTGTGTAAAAATATCAGAGCAATCTATGTTGGGGAAGGTCTTCTAAGGCCAAACTTCTGGAGCGTGGAACTGAGTCTCTTCACCAGTCTTCAGTATTAAAGGATTAACTTCTTGGTCGTTGGGACGAATGACTTGATTCCAAGTCCATGTGACAGCTGACTCACGTGGCTTGATTGTCTTCAATTCTTACTTCAATCCAAAATGCACAACATATTCATCTGGCCCCGAACATCTGGTGCTGAATTGTTGAACTTGGAGAATGATGCCATTTATGACCTAAAAAGCCTTATTTCCACAAAAACATTTTGAAAACATAAAATAATGAAAATCATCACTTTTATCTTGAAATCTTTTAGTTTTGTCAGAAAAAGTAATTAAAATATATGGTAAAAAGCGGTAAATATCACCCCTATCACGTCTATTATCTATATCACGTTATGGTTTTACCTATATAACAATATAATTGATATAAGAAATATTTTTTTGAATTGCAATTTTTGTTTTCATTATTGTAATAAAATTATTTCTTTATTCTGAATTTTCATCTTTTAATAATTCTTTTTCTTTTAGTTCTTATCATGAATACAATAATAATGTACAATTAGCTTGATTTCAGCTTTTAATAATTCTTTTTCTTTTAGTCACCGCTAAAATAACGAGTGCAGTGGCATAATTTTTGTGGGGCTCGGGAGGTACTCCGAAAGGAATGCATTGGAAAGCATGCCCCAAACTCTGCCGCAAGAAACAAGATGGGGCTTGGGGTTCTGTGCCGGAGTCTTTTCGTAAGACTTTTTAAGGGAAGGTATTATCGGAATACACATCGTGTGGATCCTATTAAGGTCTATTTACCTTCTTATGGATGGAAAATGATCATTTATTCCCGCGGATTAGTCCATAGTGGTTAATATAAAACGGGTCGGGTCTGGCACTACTCTCTCTGTCTGGTCGGGCCCATGGAACCTTGCAGACAGTCCGCGACCGGCAGCTGGGCGAGGGAGTCATTTCTATCCCGATCTTACAGTGGCGGAACTTCTGGATGGGACAAAGAAATCGTGGAATGTTCCCCTGCTACGATAATTGTTCCATCCCATGGACGTAGAGCTCATATGCGGATTACGGATACCTCGTAGACCCATAGCAGATACATTCGGATGACATTTCTCGAAAACTGGAAAATACATAATCAAATCAGGGTATCTAGTGGAATATGATTCATGGTATAACGAGACTAACCTCTCATTCTAGGGACCGGATGTTACGGATACATGCCCATGTTTGGTCAGTTCCATGTCCTCCTAAAATACGACATTTTCTTTGGCAGGCTTTGCCGGGATGCCTTTCGATAAGTGCAAACCTTAAATCACGAGGCATCATTTGTGATTTAACATGTTATAGGTGTGGCGTGGCGGAGGAAACGATACAAAATGTCCTTTTGAGTGTCCGCTGGCTCAGCAAACGTGGGCACTGTTGCGCATCGCAACTGCACTGCTAGTTTTCCCTTTGTCTTCGATATTTGCCAATTTTGATCACCTTTTTTGGCGAGTACCGGGGGACTGTCTGCATCAGGACTTCCCATGGATTGCCTAGTACATTTGGAAAGCAAGAAATGATAAATTTTTCAGTAATTTGGATTGGTCTCCGCAAGAAACACAAGAATTGGCGATAAGCGAGACATCTCATTTGCTGGACCGTCAATCAGATACAGCGGAGACGATAGGGGTGAAGATTTCGCCTCCAAATATATCGAATATACCTGGGACAAAATGTTTTCTAGATGGTTCATGGAAATTTTTGGATAGTAGGACGGGGCTAGGTTGGGTGTGTGAGAAAGACGAATATGACAATATTTTCGGTACAAGGAATTTTCCGAAGATTTTATCCGCCCTACATTCCAAATTTGATGCACTTAGTTGGGCTATGGAGTGCATGCTTGCCCACAGTCAGCTTTCAGTGACTTTCCTCACAGACTCGACGGACATTGTAAAGATGTTGATCTTTCCTTCGGAGTGGTCAGCTATCTCTTCGTATCTGACCACATTCAAGCAGCTCTTCGAGGCATTTGTGAATTGGTGGCTTATATATATATATATCGCGGTTTAAATATTAAAGCTGATAGGTTGGCTCGAGAAGCCCGTTTGTTGGATCAAAATATGTATTATGTTCACAACATTCTCCCGGTTTGGCTTTTTGAATCGATTTGAATGAAATGAATGCCGATGTAAAAAAAAATAAAGAAGAAGAAGAAGCTTGATTTGAGATACAATTAGCATTTTATATTATAGAGATTTATGTATTATCATTATTTTTTTGTTTCCGCAAGAAAATAGGTACATTATTTTTATATAAATTTATGTATTATAGAGATTTTATAAGGGTTCGATTTATAATCTTGCTACTTATTAAGGGCCTGGTTGGTTTAACCGCTGCGGGTGCGGTTGCGATTGAGGAAGTTTGCGGGTACGGATGGTTGCGGCTTTGAGCGCTATTAAGCGATTTGTACGATTGGTGTAGCGATTAAAAATTGGTGAATTTTTCGGGATATTTCTGACTGGTTACCAACGGATGTAATAGCGGTTGAGTATATATTAACAACATAAAAAATATATATAATTTTTTAACAAATAATTCAAATTAATAAGTATTTTAATATAATAAAAATAGAAATTTGTAGTTTAATATTGGTATAGCGATTACAAATTGGTGAATTTGTGGGATATGTCTGATAACCATTTTAAGAATATGATTATTTAATACATGATACCTGTACTTTTAAAAAAAATATTGGTATAGCGATTTATGATATAAGTATAAATATTAAAAATATAACTACTGTGTATTAAATATAATTTGTGATAAATACAATATATAATATATATAATTATTTATAATATGCTTTATAAAAAATACTTATATATAATATAAACCATAAAAGTAAATCAAATTAATAACATAGTATTGTAAATCATGAAATACACTAATGAAATACTTCAAGCATATTTTAATTTTTATTTATAAATAATTTATGTATATATAAATTACAATTATAAATACATTTTAGTTAATTAAAATTTTATTCAAAATATGTAAGAATATGATTATTTAATACATGATACTTGTATTTTGTTTCTAAATTTTTAAANTCAAAATATGTAAGAATATGATTATTTAATACATGATACTTGTATTTTGTTTCTAAATTTTTAAAACTTTTATTTTTATATATTTATCTCACTATTGAAAGGTAAAATTTTAAGGATTAAAAAAAAATTAGTCATCCGCAACCGCCAACGCTCGAGGGAAGGAGCTTTTGGTTTTGAGGGATTTTGAGCGATTAAAAACTGTAGAGAGCGATTTTTATGATTGTTTATTGACAAACGCCAACAACCGATACCATCCGTAGCATTTGCGTTTCCAGGTGATAGTGGGTAAACCATTTATCACCTAAATCTTTTATTGTTTTGTTTAAAGAAAAAATGAGGGTCGCTAACAAAAAGGAGCTAGTAAATGCAATTATTGCTTACCTTTGTGACCGATTGTTATTCTTGTTGCATGGAATAATGATACATGATTTGTCTTATGCTTACTTGTTAAGGTCACCATCTAAATTCATCAAATGGATCTTAGACGAAAACATAACTCAATCCGATGTATCTTTCTCTAGAGGTGCGTTTAGAGAGGATGCAATTCGAACAACATAGAAGGATAAAATCGTCGTGTTGATCAGTTTCTTGTAATAGAATGATAAAAGCCGGCAAAGTTTTTCCGAGAACTGCAGCGGAAAAGATACATACAAAAAAAAATGGATCACTAACATACAATGGCTAGTTAATTTATTAGAAGTAGAAATAAGATTGGTAAAAAACAAAAAAGAGAGAGTCATAGCATGTGACTTAGTGGCTATCCATTATTGTGAATTTGTGAAGGCTTCAACATGTCCGGCTATAGTCAGCTCATGTTGACTTGTATTTAGACAAACCAGGGACAAAAGAGAAAGGCATTAGCCTTCATGTGAAGCAATCTCCTCGTCCGGAGAAAGAACAACTATGTTTCCCGCTTGTCTTCGCTTGGCATTTCTACATAACGTTTTCAAAAGAGTTCGTTCTTTTAACAAATGATTGTTTTCATTTATATTTGTATCATATAAGAATAACACTATCTATAGTTGACCCCCAAAAGAAACACCATTTACAAAATCCACAGATCTTAAAACATTTGAAGCAAGTTAAGGTATGCTCTGTTTTCTCCTCTTCAATTCTCAAGTTTATCATTTCTGTCCGGTTTACTCAAATTGTCTATTTTTCTGAAAGTTTGGTGAGCTTCTTACAGTTTGTGATGCTGAGTGTCTTCAATGAAAAAGCTTCAGAGATCCAATAAGGTGACTCATCGAGACAACAGCAATAGTCTATGTCAATCTCTTGTAAACTCGGTAGAGCTTTAGAGACATCTATTTTTTCATAGAAAACCTCACCAAAACTACACATTACCAAAGACAGCTTCTTGAGACTCTGGATTTGCAATTGGGGAATGTCCAGCAAAGTGACACTTTTGGCAAAATCACGTGCTAATGAATTAGTATCAGGAACCACCAATGACAAATCTACAAAAGGATGTGGTGTACTCGATGAAGAAAATTTCTGAACCGTGGCCAATCACTTGGTTGTTTCGCAGCATTTTACACAACACTACACACTACAGTCCATCTCACTCACCACATAAGATTTTCAGAGATTTGATAAACAAAAAAGCAGGTGCAAAAAGTGAGAACTCACTTAGTTTCAGGAACTTTAATCCATTGCAGATAACATGTAACACTTCTTCCCACTACATTTCTCCAACCAGAAGCTCTGATTTTGAAAATAAAACCAAATCGACTGAAAGTATTTAAACAATGTCTTTTCCGAAGAGAGACAAATCGATTCAGTTTTGATAAGAAATTGTCTTTTTCTTTATCCGAGCAGCTTCGTTGGAAGCTTTCTTAGTCCAAATGGATCTCCTTTCTTGTTTTCTCTAATGTTATAAACAACTCCGCAGATTTCATCACAATAACTAAACTGCTATTCTATCAATGCAAATAACTAAACAACTCATGTCAAGATAAAAATGCCGTTAAACAGAATCAAATTCCAAAGAGGGAGTTTAAACTCACCATTTCATCAACTGTAAATCAGGATAACATAAGAGGACAAGGGTAGCAGTTCTCCAGTTTAAACTTACCAACTCAGAGAGTTAAAGAGTGTGAGATTGTCCATCCCTAAGAAACAAACAAAGATTTCAAAAGAGAGAAACGAAATCATTTACCCAACAGTCGAGCATTGTGATTGACAATGAGTGGCACAATCCAAAGCCTGAAAATGAGTATTGCTACTTTACCATTCTTAAAATGGGTAAACCTTAACTCACACAAAGACAAAAAAAACCTCAAAAGCTAAATAAAACAGAGTGAAGAAAACAAAACAGAGACAATGACACACAGTTCTCAGTTCAGTACCCAACTTGATGCAAAGCTCGACAACTGGAAAAGCTCGATTCAAGACCAGATTTTCAAAAGCTAAGCTACATTGCCTCCTCCGAAAATGACTGTGTCTGCTTTTCTTCTCTCCCAGATCGAAAGCTTTACTATCTTGAGAAACAAAAGCATCAACGGAATAAAAAAATCTCTTGATTTATGCAGGACATGGTCTTTGAGGAAGTTCTTAAGACATGTTTAAGGAACCATTGAATCTGATCAAAACACAAAGGAAAGAGTGTGGGGGGGGGGGGGGGCAAAACNGGGGGGGGGTCTAAATCCTTGTTTCATAAGAGTTAAAAAGTTGTTCGTACAGCAAGCAAGTTTGCTTTCAGGAACTAATCTTTTCAATGTCTGCGAGTATGTCGTGGAGGTCAAGCAGGGTACTTTTTGATGATATTATCGTTGCAAGATGTGATGAGTCCGTCTCGAATTTCACTTTCTTGTATCCCTGGTTCTTTACGTGGATGATTGCTTCACGTAATGCTAATGCTTCTGCTCCCAATGGTGATATAAAATCTCGGGTTCCTGCAAAAAGAGTGAGAGAATGTTCAGCCTCTTATTAATCACAAGAGAAAACTATATATACAAGTTGCAATAATCCTAGTTCTCTATGATAAAGGAACTATACATAAGTGTAATATGGAAAGCTAATATATATATATCCCCCTCTAGCTCCTAATACTCCCCCTCAAGTTGGAGCATGCAAGTCTCGATGCCCAACTTGCGCAGTAGATATTTAAATTGTCTTGAGCCAAGGGCTTTGGTAAAGATATCTGCCAGTTGTTCTATGGTGTGTACATGTGATGTAACCAGTGATCCCTTCTTAATCTCATCATGGATATAATGACACTCAACTTCCAGGTGTTTAGTACGTTCATGACATACCGGATTATCGGCAATCTGCATCGCATCCGTGTTGTCACAAAAAATTCACATAGGTCCCTCATGAGTAATCTCAAAACACTTAAGAAGTTGCTTGTCCCATTGTAGTTCACACAGTGTCCTCCCCATCGAACGATATTCTGCCTCAGTCACCGACACAGATACATGGTCTTGTTTCTTTGTCTTCCACACAACCGGAGAATCTCCCAACATAATAATGTAACCTGTAATAGACCGTCTAGAGATAGGACAAGTACCAAAATCAGAGTCACAAAATGCAGTAAGCTGTAAATTAGGATATGAACTTAACAAAATCCCTTGACCCGGACACCCTTTAAGATACTTCACAACCCTCAGTGCTGCCTCCCAGTGTTTAACGCGTGGCTGTTTCATATACTGAGCAAGCATATGAATAGCATACGATAGCTCTGGTCGTGTGAAAGTAAGATACACCAAACGCCCCACCAGTCTTTGATAACAAGTCGTATTTATGAAAAATTCACCATTTTCCTGAGCTAACTTATGTTGTTGCTCCATCGGTGTAGTAGTTGGCTTACATCCTAACAATCCACATTCCTCACAATGTCTAAGGCATACTTCCGTTGTGATAGATAAAATCCTTCAAGTAACCTAGAAACCTCATTTCCCAAAAATACTTCAATAAACCCAAATCCTTCATCTTAAAACACTGGCTAAGATACCCCTTGAACTTAGCTATGGCTTCCGGATTATTCCCACCAATCAGTAAATCATCCACCTAAATGAGAACATATAACCTCATAGACCCCCGACGTAAATAAAAGAATGAATAATCAGGTATAGTTTGAACAAAGCCATACCCTTGCAATGTTGTTGTAAGCTTGGCAAACTAATAGCGAGGAGATTGCCGTAAGCCATACAAAGATTTGCGTAGTTTGTGTACCTTTGTTTTATCATCTACAACAAATCCTGGTGGCAACTTCATATCGACCTCCTCTGTTAAATCCCCATGCAAAATTGCATTGTGAACATCCATTTGATGTACCTCCTATTTCTTAATTGACGCAAGTTTAAGAAACATGCGGACTCTTTTCATCTTCACGACTGGAGCAAATGTTGCCTCATAGTCAATGCCTTCTTCTTGTTTGTTACCAAACGTGACCAGTCGATCCTTGTACCGTTCGACCTCCCCATTAGACTTGTATTATTATCGTAAACACCTAATGACATCCAATCGCCTTTTTTCCTAGTGGAAGATGTGTCAAATCCCAAGTGTGGTTATCTTGCAAGGTTGTGGCTTCCCCAGAAACCGCGTTCCTCCATCTCTCATCTTCCATTGCCTCCTTAAATGATTGCGGCTCATGTCCACAGTAATTGCTGCAAGGAAAGCTTGTTGTGCAGAAGAAAATTTTGCACAATCAACGTAATGTGATATGGGATATCGGACCGTACCTGAGCTCGATGACACTGATTGTGGTACGACGTGAGAGAGCAAGCAGGGGTTATGTGTTCTTGCTGTATATAAAATGTGATCATTCAGACGCGTGGATTTGAATTTGACCCCTACCCAATTGTGGTTCCACATTCCCCATAGGAGCTATAGGTTGCAACTGATCCTCATTTGTTGTACCTTCCCCATTTAACGGTGACCCGTCATCTACTACTTCCCCATTTGTCTCAACTCCGAGTTGCTCAATCCCGAGCGTACTCCCCCTTACTTCAAGTCCCGGTGCCCCGCTCACATCCCTGTCTTCCTCAAACACATGATCAGTTGGGTGAGATATAGATAAGTCAGTCGGAGCCATGGAAGCAAATGGAAATTCAGTTTCCTGAAAGACCACATCACGAGATACAAAAAAATCTTCTTTCTCAAGATCATATACTCTCCATGCTTTCTGCCAAAACGGATATCCCTTGAATACACACCGACGACTCCTCTCACCAAAATTTTCTTTATCCCTTGAATTCTTATGTGGATCCACTCCATACAACATTTCGAATGGTGTTTTACCTTGATGAATCACAAATGGTGTATGATTTATAAGATGGTGTGCCGCTAACACACACTCCCCCCCCCCCCTC
>OVAP01000466.1:22188-35617 GCA_900406295.1 Aurinia saxatilis
CCCCCAAAATGAATTGGTAAGCTTGCTTGAAACATCAATGATAGAGCCACATTTAGGATATGTCGATGCTTGCGTTCCACTCTACCGTTCTTTTGAGGTGTATAAACACAACTCGTTTGATGAATTATCCCTTTGGCTACAAAATAAGACTTCAGACACATGAATTCCCCACCATTATCACTACGTACTATGCGGACCTCTTAATCAAACTGTCGTTGGACCATGACAAAAAAATTCTTAAGTGTATTAGCAACAGATACACCCATACTGCCTGCGAGTAATCATCAACTATAGTAAGAAAATAAGTTGCCCCTGTAGATGATAAAGTTCTATAAGGTTCCCATATATCACAATGAATCAAATAAAAAATCCCACTGGCTTTATTAAAACTATCATGAAAACAATCTCTGGTTTGTTTTGCCCTTAAACAAATCTCACAAATCAAATCTGAATCAACTCGTTTTCCAATATCGAAATAATTAGATAGATATGATAAAATACGGCTCGAAGGATGACCAAGTCTACGATGCCACAAGTGATGTAACCCAACGGATCCTGCCTTGTTAGCTGTAGTTCCCATCACCCCACAAAACACATACCCCCCCCCCCCCTGCTCTTCACCCGCTCCAATCAGCGTCTCCGAGATACGGTCCTGCAAAACGCACAATTCATCAGTAAATGTTACTGATCCTCTTGTAGTTTTCAGTAATTTAGAGACGGAGATTAAAGAACAAGTAAGTTGTGGAGAATATAAAACGCCTTTTAACCATAGATCTCCACCCAAACATATCTCCCCCTGTTTACTAGCCATCGCACGATCACCATCAGGTAAACCAATGCGACAAGGTAAAATATCTGTTATATTCGACAAGAGTTCAAGATTCCAAGTCATGTGATGTGAAGCTCCTGTATCAATAATAAACAGTCCGTACTCGGTCTTACCATTAAGCTTGTCGTTGGTGTCAGCTTTCTTTGAAGAAAGAAAGCTTAAAAGTGCAGTCCATTGTTCATCGCTAAGTTGAGGCAAGGATTGTCGATCGTACTCTTCTTCGTCCAGTTGCACATGCCACTGGATTTTGTTGATTTGGAACTTCAGCATTGGCCGAGTATGCTCTCCCTGAAGTCCTTCTTCCCCGTCCGCCACCTCGGCCTCTCCCCCTGCCTTGGACGCTAGTTCCCCTGCTTTTATCTCCCATCTCTCTTCTAGTTTCAGTTCCCTTTTCATACCACTCCGGATACCCAATTAGCTGGAAATAATCCCTTTGTGCATGTCCATACTTTCCACAATATGTACATGTCACATCCTTTTCTCGAAAGACTGAATTAGAGTTTGAGTTACCTCTGTTTCCTCCATTCGTTTGTCCCCTAGACCCAGTATAAGCCATGAATCCAACAACATCAGATTGTGCAGCTCTGTTTTTTGTCATACACAGTTGTCTCTCTTCTCGAATAACCCTTTGATAAACTTGAGACAGCTTCTGGAGCGGCTCTATACTCGTTATTGTCGAGCAAACTGTTCCGAATCTTGCACTATCCAGTCCTGTCATGAATGTATTCATCATCTCTTCATTCCGGTCCTCTTCTACTTGTGCCGCAAGTTCTCCGCAGGTGCAAGTCCTTATTGGCTTGTAAATCGCAAGTTCATCCCACATCTTTTTCAGTTTTCTAAAGTACACACTCACTGTGTCTCCTCCTTGTCTGCAATCAGCAATCCGCTATCAACTCAGATTCTCGGACCATTCCCAACAGAGAACTGTAACTTCAAATCCTCCCATAAAACTTTAGCTTCTTCGACCATTGAGATTGATTGTCTTAGTGTAGGTTCGATCGTATTCATGATCCAAGCGACCAAAATCGAGTTAACAACATACCATTGTTCAAGCTCATCCTCTGTTTCTGGTTTCTTCAAAACCCCATCATTAAAACCAACCTTCCTCTTTGTTTGTAGTGAATTACGAACATGTTTTGCCCAATCTTCATAATTATCCTCCTTCATTTGCACCAATGTGATCAAGTACCCCGGACCCTCTGATGGATGCAAGTAAAACGGCGAGAAAGTCGTGTTTTCTTGCTTCTTCGTCACCGTCACCTCTGCTCCATCATCGTTCTTCCCCATAGCTTACAAGCTTACGTAGCAAGTAAACAACCCTTAGAAAGTAAACCCCCCTCTAGACCAAAGACACAAAGGTGTGAGAAAATTTAGGAACAACTCTCTGAATATTAAACCCAAACCCGCTTTGATACCATGTAAAGAGATTGAGAGAATGTTCTGCCTCTTATTAATCACAAGAGAAAACTATATATACAAGTCGTAATAACCCTAGTTCTCTATGATAAAGGAAACTATACATAAGTGTAATATGGAAAGCTAATATATACGTATCTAGCTCCTAATAGTTCCCAATAGTGATATTAGATCTTGCTGTTGAGAAATAATATTCCCATTCCTGCAATTTTGTCTGCATCTCTCCATGAAGCATTTGTTTGGCACTCGATCAAATCTTTGTCTTCTTTTTTCTTATCCTTTTCCAATGATGGTTTTAAAACCTAACTTGTTATGTTACATTACAAAAACGCCACTACTTTGGTTTAGGATAAGCAAAACAATTGTTAAAAGAATAAGCAAAATAATTTTGTACTGAAGTAAATGCGACATCATTTTTCTATTGTGGTTTATGTGTTATACAACTTAGGACCGACACTGATAAGTAGAGAGAGTATTAAGTATACAACGACAGAAAACAAACTTGTTATGTTACATAACAAAAACGCCATTTTGACATAACCAATGTTTCAAAGGGATCTTTTGTAACAGTTTCCCTATTGGTCCCAGTAGTTTCTCAGCTGCGACGTGTGCAATGCAGAAGAGGCTCATCTCTGCCTAAACTGGATACATTATCGGTCAAACTCCAAGGAGGATGCTGTTTAAAATTCTCTCTAGTGATTTGTTGGAAAGCTTTAATGTTCTCATCAGGTCTTTTGCCTTTGGCCGCCTTCATCTTGTCACATATCATTGTAAACATAATTCTTTCCTTGCTGTATTTACTAATGATTCTTGTTTATAATGTACAAAATCTTAGAAGAAAAAAGCGAAATTGAGGAATTAAAATAATTTAGAAAAGTTTCGATTAGATTGGCCAATTTCTCCCCAAATGACTGATTAAAGTTAAAAATTTAATGTTTAGTGCTTTGCGAGATCTTTTACACATCACTTTTTGTTAAGATAAGACAGAACATTTCTTGCCACATCACTTATTATCTGTGTTGGTGTATATATAACCAAGTAAAATATACAAAAATCATATAACTTGTAGACTTGTAGGTAGTGAGACAAAGTCGAGAAACAATGGAGAAATCGAGGTGTGTGCTCTTCGACAAATACAGAATCGGAGAAGTGATCGGGAGCGGAAACTTCGCCAAGGTATATCACGGAACAGAGATTGGGAG
This sequence comes from Aurinia saxatilis, assembly GCA_900406295.1. Lineage (NCBI taxonomy): Eukaryota > Viridiplantae > Streptophyta > Magnoliopsida > Brassicales > Brassicaceae > Aurinia > Aurinia saxatilis. Next base: position 25,636 of record OVAP01000466.1, read on the forward strand.
TGGAGATGACGTGGCGATCAAAGTCATAAAGAAAGACCACGTGTCAAGACGTCGGGGCATGACGGAGCAGATCGAAAGAGAGATATCGGTGATGCGTCTGCTCCGCCACCCAAACGTGGTCGAGCTCCGTGAAGTGATGGCCACAAAAGGGAAGATTTTCTTCATCATGGAGTACGTCGACGGTGGCGAGCTTTTCGAGATGCTCGATAGAGACGGGAAGCTACCGGAGGATCTTGCCCGCAAATATTTCCAGCAGCTGATCTCCGCCGTCGATTTCTGCCATAGCCGTGGCGTTTTCCACCGGGATATCAAGCCCGAGAATCTGTTACTGGACGGTGACGGGGATCTGAAGGTGACGGATTTCGGACTTTCCGCATTGATGATGCCGGAGGAGTTGGGTGGGCGGCGTGGGAGCAGCGATGATCTTCTTCATACGCGTTGCGGCACGCCGGCTTACGTTGCGCCCGAGGTTCTGCGGAATAAAGGCTACGACGGAGCTATGGCCGATATCTGGTCGTGCGGCATTGTTTTGTATGCTCTCCTCGCTGGCTTCTTGCCCTTTATCGACGAAAACGTCATGACATTGTACACGTAAGAGCATTTCCATTGGTGATACCAACCAAAGCTCATTAGAAATTATTTAGTAAAACTAGCACCCTCATTTAGTTGTTCCCTTATAAACAGGAAGATCTTCAAAGCCGATTTCGAATTCCCGCCATGGTTTTCCCGAGAATCGGAGGAGATGATCTCAAAACTGCTTGTGGCGGATCCTGAACAACGTATCACAATGTCCGAGATCAAACAGGTTCCATGGTTTCAGAGGAACTTTACACCGCCGGTGGCATTTTCAATGGATGAGACCATCGCATCTCCACCGGAGCCACCAGCAAAGAAGAAGAAGAAATATCTCAACGATGAAATTTCTCCAAGATCCTTCAATGCCTTCCAGTTTATCTCATCAATGTCTTCAGGTTTCGACCTCTCAAGCTTATTTGAGACCAAACGAAAACCTAAAAGGATGTTCACATCCAAGTTCCCCGCGATAGCCGTGAAAGAGAGGCTGGAGACTGCGGCGCGTGAGATGAACATGAGAGTGAAACACGAGAAAGATTGCAAGATTAAGCTGCAGAGGAGAACCCAAGGTAGGAAAGGGAGACTTTCCGTGACTGCCGAAGTTTTCGCAGTTGCTCCTGAAGTCTCCGTCGTCGAATTCTGCAAATCCTCCGGGGACACCTTGGAGTATTACTTGTTCTGCCAGGATGACGTAAGGCCAGCTCTTAAAGATATCGTTTGGTCTTGGCAGGGTGATGATGAAGACGATTGTAGCACTACTCATAATGATAATGACCATGACAAAGCAATAAATTATACTTCATGAGCTGTGTAATACTCTTATCAATTTTTGGATCTTGGATGTGAGAGCCAGTACTGTTTTATTGTGAAATTACATAAAACGTTTCGTGGATATTATTCTTGCTTTCGACTGTTATGCAGCGATGGAAGCACTTAATAAACCTGCATTGTGGCCGAAATATAATGTACTTGTGCAGGGTATTTTCAGTCTCATCATCCACAGTTTTTATACAGTGATTTTTCGGTGGGTAAAATCGGGCTCAAATACTATTGCTCGTGAGTCGTGACATAGCAAGACGTATTACTAGGATAGGAGATTTCAACCATATATTGTTCTTGGTGGACTGGCGTGGCTGCATGATAGGATCAGAAGTGAAGCTCTTATTGGCATCTGATTGTTCTCTCCTTGGGAACTATATGTCTTTTCTTTTGTTTTGATATTACTTGCATTGCTTTGTTTAAACTCTTGTTCTGATTTTGTTATATATACTAGATGAATATCCGCGCTACCCGTGGGTTTTTTATTCCTAAATTTATTTTTCACCTCCATTTTTTCAGTATGTTATTTAAGAATTTGATCGGTTTCTAATTTCTCATATATACAAGTATTTCACGCACAATAATATTGAGCTTTAAAATGACACAAAAACATATGGTAAAATAAAACTATATTTGTATTAAATACGAACAAGTTGGCCAGTTTTATTTTATGGACCATGAAGGTTTAAGAGCCATTGGTGTTGTAACTCTTTCCATCTTTACTATTCTTCATACAAGTAGAGACAATCTCCCATATACCACAACGACACATAATCCCACAATTTTAAACATCTCACGCAAAAAAGGAAACATGAACTTAATTACAATATTAAAATAAGTAAGCTAGAGAAGGACCTACACAATCACAATCATGTATGCATTAAGTTTTGAGTATATGGCACAACATTTACTTCGGCCATACTTGAGTACTTGAGCAAGATAACAACTCTTACATCATAACTCACTTAATTGACCAATCCTCTACATACCATCACATATGGTTAAGTTTTATCAATCATGTTCAACAACATGTCTAACATAGCCATTTTAAAAAAAAACAAAAAATACCACCTTACACAAATTCTTGAATAAGTCTCCACAACACTATTTTTAGATTTTGTTTGAAGGTATCAAGATATGACAAAGGGGTGCAAGTAAAAAAGTAAACTATAAAATTATAAAAGCCTTACTTAGTTATTATAGAAGAGATGTTTAGTAGCACACCTGAATCTCCCATTTCCTCACAACAAAATCGTCAATGTTATCAATCTTTAATTTTGAAACTGCTCCACAGCCTTTGCTTCCTCTTAGAAATCAATCATATGGAACATTGTTATTGGGTATACTCTGAGGTATACTTTCAGAGCCATAAACACTAAATTATAAAACTTTATATTATCCTATGAATCAATCTTTAAGATAATGCTAGCAAGTCACAACCATCAATGGTTAACATGTACCTAAATATTAGTGAACTTTGGAGTTTCGTAGGGAAAGCATCTAGACTATCATCAACAAATCTCCAGGCACCCACCAACAAAGAAAAACCCAGTTAAGATCTTCTTATGCTTCATTTGTGGATAGAAATATCATCATCATAAAAAAAAACAAAAAAACAAAACCATAAAATCTCGAACTGTCGAAAAATCAATCTCAGCTCCCGTAGTATTACATTCTCAAATGAAATATAGGAACGATTTCTTTCTTTCAGATACACACAAACATAGTCAAATGAACTCAATTTGGAAAGATTACAAAAAAATCTTAGCTTATTATCTTTGTATGCGTAACTAACCTTGAAAGCTTCGGTGATACTCGTCTCTGCAAACCAAGATGACACACTTGTGAGTATTCAACGTATTATCCTTTCCTCCTTTGATATCCTATAAAAAAAAACCAAAAATTGAAACAAGCCTCATACCAGAATCAATTGTAATAGTAAAATCAAGCTCCAAATTCTGAACCCAAATTGCCAAAAAATGTGTAATTTCACGAGATCGTTCTTGGCATGTCAGGAAATATTCGAATCCAATCAAGCATAAACATATTTCCCTATTTCGATTTGATAGGTTTATAAAATGGGTGTGGGGCATTTTTATGAGAGCACCTTGATATAATTCAGGGTTCCGTTTAAACTCTAGGGAGGACGACGAAGCGGAAGGAGATTGAGAAGTGTAGAAGTTTACAATCTCAAACGATAAAATAAAAAATGGAGAGACGTGTCAATTAGAAAGAGTGGCCACATGACATTGCCTGGAGAGAGCCTCTTCTCTTTTATACAGTGGATTTGATTTTTTCTGTATTGTTCTCTATAAGAGAGGTAAAAGAAACAAATAAGTAAATAAAACTTCTCAAATAAGTTTAAACAGCTAGGTGAGTATCCGCCCTCCGCACGAATGTTTGTTTGTGTATTATGTTAAATATATATATTTCGTGGTGATTAATTGATATATTTTCTTAGCTATTCTTGTTGTGTGTATTATATATATATATATATATATATATATATATATATATATGTGTGTGTGTGTGTGTGTGTGTGTGTGTGTGTTATTTTGGTGGTTGTTAATTAATTTTTTGAAAATTGTTATGGAGAATCCACAAGACCAACACTACCCTTCCCACGAGAAGCCTCAATTTAATTCTTAAACCCGAGGAAGAGGCTTTAATTCTGGAAACTTCCAGCAATGTAGCTATGGTAGAGGTAGTAACCCCAACGGAAATAATTTCCAGCAAATACCCTCTTTTGGTAATTTTCAGGCAAGAGCACCGGAGCCAACCCCACCTCAAGACTCCAAAATCGAGAGGATGCTCCAGCAAATCATGGCCAGCCAGGAGAGTCAAGGAAAAGACATTGAAGAAAGGATAAATGACGTTTGTCAAGACCTCAATGGGAATTTTCAGGCTGTCTCACTTCACGTGAAAAAGGTGGAGGTTCAAATTGCTCAAATAGCGGAGGCAATGAAGTGCCAAAGCATTGTACTCCCGGGAAAACCAAAGAAAAATCCTAAAGCTTTTTGCAATGCTATCGAGGAATTCCTTGTGCCATACCCATGCATGATGATAGAGGAAGAATCTCTGGACTTCGAAAATAATATCGAGACCAATGATATTGTTTCAGGAGGAAACAAGATAAACTACCTAAAGTCTCAACCAAGGACGCTAACCATGGAGGAAGACCATGGGAAATTTATCTTCCCTTGCATAATCTCAGGTTTCAAGTTCCTAAACTAACATTGTGATACCGGCTATACTATTTTAGAATAGGTTTTTCTTTTTGATGTTTTTGTTCGTATCTCAGGAAAATAGGATTCAAAGATTTAACAAAGAGGATGCAGAATCGATAGATTGCCTCTGCAACGTTCGATTGATTGAGTGCTGTTCATAGCTTCAAAACCACTGTTTTACTGGAAAGCCATAGGCCACTGATTCGAATCAACTGGTGATCCAGGAGAATACTAGTGCATGCTTCAACACTATTCGAGAGACAGTAAAAAATCAGGAGAATCACGTTGTGATTCGATCGATCAGAGACTGCATCGATCGATGAAGACTCAAAATGATGAACACTTCCTCAAATCAACACGATAGATGATGACATACTGATGTCGTCTGGTACAATCTTTACTTATTTCCTATAAAATCCTTCCATTCCAAATAAGACGAAGAAGGTCATTTGATCCATTCAAAGACGACGAGGTAAAATCCATCTTCCATTATCTAAACCGTTTGTTTCTTTTGACCTACTTATTGCACCTTTTAGAAAAAAAATATCGATTCAAATGCGTTTTATTGAGTCGAACCCAGGTCTGGAATAAGGACCTTACTCACGGCTGGATTTTGTGGCCTAGTGACCATCTTTGCAAGGTTGCCCCGATGCACTTGTTTCAAAAACTCCATACTCAAGCTTCCTCAACATATCTCGGTTTGCACTTACTTTAATAAATCTGATTTTTTGCTTTGTCTAACTTGAACCTAGACCGGACTATAAATCTTTCTTGCTGAAGTTATTAGACTAGAAAAACAAACCATATTCAGACCTCTTATCCAGATTACCATTCTCTTGCTGATCCTGAATGGCCAACTCATTTTTAGTTAGTACAATACCCCTAAACCTAACCTCTTTTCAAACCACATGCAGTCTCTTTTTCTTTCATGTCTTGTATGCAGTATGTGTAAAATGGCGGGAGAGATGAGACCAATGCAGTTTTCCTATCACTCGTGAAGACTGGTGAAAAAGCATGCTACGATCTTAATACATGCATGAGAGTTCAAAAGAGAAGGTTTCAAGACTGATTTTTCTGGTAAAACGTCATCTAAATTAAGGTAAAATTCGTGTTTTGCTGTATATGTGAAAGCTTTGGATCATTAAAAAAAATATCATAAATCCAAGCTTTATGATCCATACTTATTTAGCAAAAAGGCTAAGGAGATCAGGGATTAAAGGTGGAAAGACGTGGAAAGCATTCAAAGGAGTCCGGAGATGTTCGAAGAAGACTTTAGATTCCCGTAAATGAATATAAGTCTGGGGGAGGAATGAGCCGAGCTACGAAGAGAGTGATTGGGGAATTGTGCCATCAAGCAGTCCGATCTCTCTTGCTGTTTTGCAAACATATCGCATTTCTCTTAAGTACGGTAACCCTTAAACACATTAGCCCCACCTCTAAATATTATCCTCCTTACGTTACAAACCTAGCCTGTTTTACCTAGCCGATATTCTCCAGTAAGAAACCACACACATTAACTTAACGAATGTAGAGAGTCAGATTTTGGTGCAGTTATAGTATTTGCAGGCTGAGATTTTGTTGAACCACTTGGGAGAATTGTGGTGGGAGTTTGAGCTGATAACTTTTGGACAGGATTGTCGAGATGACCATCACGAAGTTGCAGTCTCTAAGTTGTGGTACAAGTAAGTGAGTTTCTAACTTTTCAAACTTATTTTCCTTTCTTGGCATATTGTTTGTTCGAGGACGAACAAAGCTAACTCTGGGGGATTTGATAGGGTGATATTTTACCGCTTTTTTATTCGGATTTTCGGTGCTTTTCATGAAGAAACCATTTGATTTGAAACATATACTATTAAATTTCATATTTCTCTGTTTCCAAAGTGTTTTTGTGAAAATAAGGCTTTTAGGTCATAAATGGGCATTTTCTATCAAGTCCAACAATTCAACACCAGAAGTCTGGGCCCGGATGAAAAAGAGGTTTATTTGGATTGAAGTTGGGAGTTAAGACAAGCAAGCCACATGAATCAGCTGTCACATGGGATTGGAATCAAGTCGTTCATCCTCAGGAGTAAGAAGTTAAACCCAAATCATTGAAGATGTATAAAGAAGCCCACTGAAGATGAAGGGACAATCGGTCAAGCACAGAGGCCCATCGATTGATCAGGCCTAAAATTCCCAAGAAGTTTCGTGAACAAATTCAGATAAGGACCGTTATATTTGAGCATATATCACGATATGTTGCAGATAATCACATAAGATTCAGAGGATGCGTTTTCAGATATGATCAATCGATTAAATTAATATTAATCGATCGACTGGAGAGTGATAAGCATAAATATTTAGATCTGTATTCAAATCTTTTTCCTGATTCATCTCGACTTACTCCTCGACCCTCTGCACAATAAATACAGAAGTCTCAGCCAGAGAGAAACACCACAAAATTTACAAAGCTTCCACGCATCCATGCTAAATAGTTTTCAGTTTCATTTCATTGTTTTCTTCTTTATTCTACTTGGGTTATTGCTTTCAAGGAAGAATTATCTGCACTCCAAAGAAGCCTTTATGAACCCTTACTTTGATTAATATGATTGTAATTTCCATTGTTGTTATGTTTCTCATAAGTATGATTGAGTAGCTTCATAGTTAAGAATATAGTTTTGCTAGTAAAAATCATGGTTAGGTAGATTGGCAATAGGGCTGTGTAATGACTGGTTTAGGGCTTACTTCATATCAGATCTTATTTAAATCATAGAATAAACCTGCTACTAATACACCACTTAATGTAAGAGATCCAGAACTTGATAATGAAAACTTTACTTTTTAATAGTTTAGTAAAGGGAAAAGTCCATAAAAATACTCCAACTAAATTTGGATAAACTTTTCACTACCCGAACTTTTCTAATGCACACTTTCCTATTCTAACTAATTAAATTACCCATCTTAATACTCTAACTAATTATTTTGCTCATTTAACAACATCGACATAACGGATAATTAACGTTTGTTATCTTCAGATTTTTAAGATTAAAATATTAAAATTTTAATATTTAATAATAATATATTTGCTAAAAATATAAAAAATTCCCAAAAATTGTTAAAAATATAAAAAAAAACCAAAAAATCTAAAATTCAATGAAAATAGAAATTGAACCATAAATAAAAATTTAAAATGAAAAAATTATTTTTGAAGAATCAAACTAATTTGAAGAAATCCTAAAATTTCTATAGGGGGAAATATTTTTAAATAATAAACTATTATCAACATATTTTGAAACCCTATTTATACTATATTTTTTGTAAATTAACATTATAATTTTTGAAATTGATTTATATTTTGTTACTAAAATTAAAATCAAAATAATTTTTCTCTAACATTTATTTGGGAAATTCAATAAAATGCGACATTTTGGAGGGGTAGTTTCAAAAATAACACTAAAAGTTTTATTTTCCAAAAATACCACAAAATTTAAATTAATTTTTGAAATTCAAAACTAACCCTAAACCCTCAAAACTAAACCCTAAACCCTAAATTATAAACCTTTGAAAATCACTTTTAGCATTTGTAGTATTTTTGAAAAACATAAACATTTAGTAGTATTTTTGGAAAATAAAGCTTATAATGGTATTTTTGGAACTCACCATACAAAGTGTGGGTATTTTAAGGAACTTCTCCATTTATTTTTCATTTTCTTAAATTTTAGAATTGTTTTATAATTTTCCCTTTTAGAAATTTTGGGATTTCTTCAACTTAGTTTGATTTTGCCAGAAAAGATTTTACATTTTAATTATTTTTTTATAATTCAATTTTTTTTAATGAATTTTAGATTGGGGGGGGGGGGNTTAACGATTTTTGGGGATTTTAAAAGATTTTTAGGAAATATATTATTAGAAAAAATTAAGATATTAATATTTTAATATTAAAAAAAATATGAAGATAACATACGTTAACTTTCCGTTAGATCAAGGTTGTAAAATGGGCAAAATAATAAGTTGAAGTATTAAAATGGGCAATTTAATTAGTTGGAGTAAGAAAGTGGGCATTAAAAAAGTTCGGGTAGTAAAAAGCTTATCCAAATTTAGTTGGAGTATTTTTATGGACTTTTCCCATTAGTAAAATTTGATTTCTTGAACTTAACGCCTAGATTGATTGATTGAGCATGCCAAAACTTCTCTTTCAGAAAGATATAGCTTAGAGTTAACTAGGATATCAATCGAACTAGACCGGTTAAGCCTGGCCATAAGGATAGTCGGTTAATAGTGATTTCAACTATATAGCCTTAACTAGAATATTTACACATGCCATTACCCTGAATAATTCAAACCGTGATTCTCTGATGCATTACCTGACTTCCTAACTTTTTTTTATTATTGTTTAATCTCATGTTTTATTTTGTTTTAGCATTTTTAGGCATCAATCGATCGATAGAAGTTTCTGTATTCAGCCAAAGGGCGCATCAACCGATCGATCAGTTTACATTGTCGATCGATCCAAACCAACATATCTCATATTTGTTGCTTAGCTCGAGTGAACTTGGACGTGCTACTGCGTACACTCTGCTCCATGTGGCGACCCTAAAGTATTGGACCTAGTTTAGAAACAAATATTATTATTATTCATTATATCTACACAGATGTGGACTCGACCCTAAAGTACTATTGTGAGACAAATACGCTTGAACGAATATTTTGGGTGAAAACTTAATCCCCATCGTTTTTCTTTATGTTTTGTCCAACAGATCTAATCATTTTGGTAAGCCTCTAGCTTTTTCGTCCACAGTTTCGGACCTAATTCTATTTTTTCTTTTACCTTCTTTGTTTATTCAAGTTTTCCACCAAATCGAAAAGCTTCATCCCGGTTTAACGCATGTTTCCGTCTGTTCTTCGCTTATTTTTGTTAATCTATAGAGATTAAGGGGGTGTGTGGGTAAAATCACACAATCACTATTTGTTCGAGGTTTTTAACGAGGGACTCGATACAAAGAGTGGACACAAACAGAAAGAGCTAGCAAAAGGTTGCTTTGAATTTATTTGAGAGTGAAAGGTCTTTCGTGGCGTAAGATTTTTAGGGTTTGTTAGGCTAGAAAGAGATGATCTACAAGTTTAACCTAAGGAGGTATTTATACAGAAATATGCCGACTTAGAGATATGTTTAACTCCTAGATCTTCTCGTATCTTTCTGATTCGTCCTTTCCCATTCCCTCCGGGTTGGCTCGCCTAGTTTTGGGCCTGGATGTCCTCGGCCTCTCTTAACGAGGTATGGGCCCTCCTACTAATAGCTCGGCCCATCGGGTGACGACGAGTTCGGCCTTCTAGGGATGGCAAAGGTTGGCCGAGGGGTTGATTAGGTTGGACTCCTCGGCCCT
>OVAP01000467.1:5084-35573 GCA_900406295.1 Aurinia saxatilis
AAAAAAAAAAAAAAATCATCAAACAACTCAATGAGCAGTAATATATAAGAAGAGTAAGTCGGCGATTTAAAAATCCTAACCTGAATTTAAGGAAAAACATAACATAATTTTTTTGTATTGAACAGCTGGTTAACCAGTAAACCAGCGGATAAAACATTTAAATCATGATCCATATATGCCAGCCCAAGAAAAACCAGCATTTTTTTTGGCTTAAAGTATTACGGCCCAAATCAGCCCAAACCAAAGATGGACTATCATCACATGCCTACCTATGAGGTTCATAGATATCCGGGTTTTTCGTCACTGCATGTGGATATTTTTGTGACTTACTCTTAACTATGTCGAAAAAGATAGAGACTTTACCAAACTTGGTTTAACCCTTCTCTCTAGAACCCTTCTCTCTAGAACCCTCTACACCGCTTCCGATTGTTTTGGCTTCTCCGACCGGTATCCGGTGGTTTTTACCATTGATATCGGTAGGAATCTAAATGTTTTTCTTTTTTTCTTTCTTCGGCTATGCAGTTTTACTCAGATCTGGGTAGATCGGATGGAAGGGATTTGCTAGTCNTGCTTCCGACTGTTTTGGCTTCTCCGACCGGTATCCGGTGGTTTTTACCATTGATATCGGTAGGAATCTAAATGTTTTTCTTTTTTCTTTCTTCGGCTATGCAGTTTTACTCAGATCTGGGTAGATCGGATGGAAGGGATTTGCTAGTCGGTGGGGTGGTTTAGATCTGGATCGGTCTTTTTGACCTTTGGTGTAGATCTACTCCCCTCTGCCTCTCTTGTCCTATATAGCTCGCTATGGATTTTATCTTTAAATCCGGTGACTTTTCCAATTTGGTCTTTTCCCTGATATGTTCTTGCTTGTCTTGGCTCGGGATCCCTTTGGCTCTCACTTGATTTTGTTGTTGTTAAGATCCAATTCAGTTGCGGTTGTTGGTCTCTATGGGTTCTCGTGCAAGCCTGTTTTGGAGGAGTGATTAGCGTTTATCCTCTTCGAAGCTTCTCTGGTTCTATTTTCAATAATCCGACTCGCAGCCAGCGTCTTCAGTGGCTTGGACTATTGGGTTCGAGCAGTAAAAAGAAGAATCAAGCGGAGTTTGAGCTCGAGACCGCTAGAGTTTTCGTCCTGCCTCCATCCTCTCAGTTTTAACCGTGACGCTTTCCGTTAAGAATTGATTCATCCACCGTTCTTTGCGATGGACTCAAGATGGTTAGCTTCCATCTTTGCTACCCTTTGGTTTATGTCTTTATGGGTTCACGATTGTAACTATTACCGGGTCTTAGTCGGCTGTAAAATTCTTGTGTTTTAGCTAATTAAGGATCCTTGTACGTTATCTTTGTACTCGTCTCTGGCAATTGTTTTGGTTGCCGGCACTGTCTCCGAACCACTATTTGTAGTGGTTGTGGCAAGGTTGTTTTTGTAGACTTCATCAATAAGAAATGTATCCTTAGTGGAAAAAAGAAAACCTCTGTCGAAAAAGACATTCACAATGAATGGAGCCGGACTAGAGCACATTCTTTTGAAAATATTATAAATCTTTTAGAGGGCCACATTTTTAAAAAACTTTATTATATATATATTGGCAAAATATTAATATAAAAGAAAGAAGAAAAAAGTTGCAGAATATAATTATCAAATTTTATGAGGATCCAAATTTAATGATATAATACATTATATAATGATTCAAATTATTAAAAAAATTAAAGAAAAAATATTTAAATCTGGATAAAACCCCGAAAATCTCAGCTCCGGCTCTGACAATGAATCCCCTTACTCTAACTCTGCTGAAAAAGACATTCAGAATGAATTACTGGTTTCAATTCTGCTACATCTCATTTGTTTTCCTTGGCTTTGTGAACTATAATCTTATCATGTCCCCCCCCCCCCCCCCAAACATACAAACCTATGGCGAAGCTTCTTAATATTGAACTTTTGCATAGTATCTCCACTTTAGGGTTTGGCCACATGCTCCCATATGCCAAAATAATATGAACATCTTCTTTATTGATATGTGAACTGAGATTATAGTATAAAATTTTAAGGTTAACTTGAGAAAAACAAATATATAAGAAGGTAAAAATAAGGATTATATCTTATATCAGAACACTCCCTCTCAAGTTGGAGTGTGGAGGTCATAAACTCCTAACTAAGGAAGAAAATAGAGAAACTGTTGTCGCCCAAGAGCTTTAGTCAGAAGATCAGCAATGTAATCAGTAGTACTATGATGAGAAGTGACTATATTTTCGGATGTGATTTCATCACTTATGAAATGATAGTCAACACCAATGTGTTTCATACGTTCATAGAAAACTGGATTTTCTACAATATGGAAAGCAAACTTACTATCACATATAGATAAATAGAAGTTAAGTGGATTATTCTGTGTCACCATCATCTTTTAGGGTTATGACTCTGATACCATGTTAAGTTTCATAAGCATCCACTTAAAACCAATTGGGCCATTAGTGGAGAGGCTCAATCTCCTTATATATTAGAAAGATTAATTAGAAGTAGACAAGCTGGACTAATTCGAGCCGTACGAATTTCAGATAAGATCGATCGGCCAATTATCGTGTTGATTGATTCCAAATTAATTGATTGGGCCTATTATTGGGCCGAATCATAGTTTATAAGTGGCTACATGTGATGGGCTGTGATACCATGCCATAACAATATAAACACCCTGATCATTATTGATATGTGAACTGAGATTATATAGTACAAGATTTTAGGTTTAAATTAAGAGAAAAAGTAATATACAAGAAGGTAGAAATAAGGAATATATCTTATATAGTAACATACTGATTGAAGTAAAGATGTGGTGAAGATTATCGGATGTAAGGAAATTTACACATGGTTATTTCGGACACCTTAACATGTTTGGTGGTTCTTTCCATGTGTGAAAGCGACATTCCATGAAAAAGACCCTAGTTAAATGCACACCTTGTTGGAAATTGTTTTTGACGAAATGGTTTAAAACCATTTTCTGGTGAGATTTCCGGTGGAGATGTTCATCGGAATGACCGGATTTTAGGCACGATAGAATCATGTCCGTAAACATTATACCATAGTGTATTGTCAAAATCGAAATTGATTTGAACGAGAGATAAACTTCCAAAGTGGATAACATCGAAAGCTTATAAGTTTATAAATTTTGACTATGTGTAAAAACTAGCAAATATCCCTAATTGGAAATTTGGATATAAAATCCTCAAATATATAAAGTGGAGAACTCTTGAAAATGTTCAAAAACCTTGAATACACTTTGCTGTATTGGAGAAATTAAGAAGATACCAGACCATGCTATGGGTTTGGGCCTCGGGATTTGTCTAGTCGGCCAATAGATCAAAAGATTATCCTTTAAGACTAAATTCTTTTTCCATTATGCTGATTAATTTAGTGAACAAAAACATCTTCTTGAATTAAATTTTGTAACAACAAATCCAAGTGATTAAGTTTGTAACATAAAAATTCATTATGATGGCAATTGACGCTCCACATTAATGCTTTGTCATCCAACCCGGAGCCAAAGTCATCGGGTAATGATTTGATGTTCGTCGAAGCTCGAGTAAATGGAAAAGAGACAAAGGCGTTGGTTGATATGGGGGCATCACACAACTTCATGGCCGTGGACGAGGAAAAAAGACTTGGTGTGACTTAGACTAAATGGGATAGATGGATCAGTCGGTGAAAGTGAAGGCCCAACCTGTTAACGGGACCGCATGAGGGGTGGATTTCTGGATGGGGAGTTGGAAGGGCTGAGTAGATTTTTCGGTGATCCTGGTGGACAGTTACAAGGTTGTGGTCGGGTTGGACTTTATGAAGAAGATCAGGAAAATGTCGATGCCCTCACTTAAGTGTTCATCCTTGAGAAGGAGAACTTATGTGTGGTTCCTACCATGAAGAGTTCGGGAAAGAAGACGGGTAGAACACAACAACTTTCGACCATAAAGATCATGGACAAACTAAGAGTCAGGCGAGTGAAGCAGGTACATCGCAAGACGGCTTGGAAAATACGAGGTGCGGTCCATGGTGTATCCGACCACGAGGACATCACCCGAATTAGGTGGGGGAGAAAGTCACCGCCCGAATCCGCCAAAAGAAATAGAGGACGGACAAGGGGGTCTTCTTCTCTAGACAATTATTAAATCTAGACTTATTATGTCTTCGTTAACTAATGAAGTTAAAATTTTTTATTGATTTGAACTTTTTATATGTTTGAGATTTATGAGATTGTGATTTATAATTCGTCTTTAATGCTTTTAAGTTTTAAAAATTTACATCTTCGATGATTTCTTTCTATTAGTGAAATTAATATATCTAATGTTTTTGGACTTTGTTTTACATGTTTCCTTATTTGTTGTCACTTGCTATGTGCTCTCTTCTCGAAATTGATTTAGTTTAAAAGTTCAATGGTAACACTTTCATTACAATTTAATTATGATGGATGTGCATGATTGATCTTTGCATTGTTTGTTACGTGTTAATCTTCTTAAATTCTTTGATGTGGAAATATTATTATGGTGGGTGGGCTGGATTAAACAAGAAACTTCTCGGACTGGACTGGGCTAGGATTTTATCGAGCCAATAAAATTTGGATTTATTTGATCCAAAAAATATTAATTCAACTTTAAATGGGATGGTATGTTAAGATCTGGTTTATCCAGCAATCCACCCCTACTTTTTAAAATCAGAAAATCCCAAACCTTTAATCCTTTCCTTCTTCTTTGTAGATCTCTTGCAGAATCAAATGAACGGAAAAACGGAGAGAATAAAATCTTAGGTTTCGGGTGAAGTTTATCGGCGAACCACAAAAAAACTAAGGCTCGATCTTCAGTCTCAATCTCTATCTACCTCGCTCCTGAGCTTGGCCTTCTGCTTTGACTTTTTCCAGGTTTGCATCAAAGATTCTTATTTCTTGTTTCTTCATTTTTTTTTATGATTTTGATTGTGGGTATTCAAAAGATTGTGAGAAATTTCAGTTTTGGTGTTTAGTTTCACAGAGGTAAATCATTGTATATGTTTGATGAAATATTAGAGATATTTAAGCATGTGATAATGTCCTAATGAGCTTGATTGGTACGGTGGGGTTGTTTCTAGTCTAGAGTCTACCATCACCATCGTTTCAGCTTATACATACATACATGACCAAGGCAAGGATCTATTTGGACTAGACATGGTCTGTACATGTATTAAGGTTCTTGTTGAGAGTGTATTTGTTTGTGGGAGAAGGATTTGTCTTTATCATGGGCTTGGTATTGGTAACATATATGAGATTATTCAAAAGATGTGAAATGTCAGGGAATATTGTATTCCGAATATACTTAAATGTATAACAAGGAGAAGATTTATTTGTACTTTGTGTATTTTGATGGCTTTTAAGTGACTCTCGGAACGTAAAAACAAAGACAGAAGTCCATTGCTTTTTGCAGCAGGTTACAAAATTGTTTTGCATATTTTGGCATAGAAGAAAGATGCCTCTTCTTTCAGCAGCAAGATCCATTCTTGTTAGCTTTTTTCTAGAGGCACATCAGAGCAAATTGCATATGCCTATTCTTGGGTGGGATAAAGGTATTTGGTTCTCTCATGCTACTCCAAAGATTCTCATTTATATTGTGGCTTTCCTTCAAGGATCGATTACAAACTGAAGCTAGGATGAGATATTGGAACATGGGAGTTAATGGTAAATGTGTCTTATGCTCTTATGTTTTGGAATAAACAAACCATATCTTCTTTGACTGCAAATTCTCAAGAGATGTTTGGTGGAATATCGCAAAGGGCTTCTTCGAGGCCGATTCAAACTCTGTTGGCACGAACTTGAGGTTTTGGTACAAAGGGGTGGCGGGACACGGGTGGACAAGTTTCTACTCAGGTACTCATTTCAAGTGACTCTCTATGTCCTTTGGCGGGAGAGAAATCGTAGGAGGCATGGAGAGAGTCCTCTTACTGTGTCAACTCTTACTGAGTTTATAACGCTCTACCTTCCTCAATCGCCGGCCCGATATTAGGATAGGTATTGTAATAACCCTCACAAGTGATTGGGGAGCAAGTCAAGTGATCGAGACAGAATAACCGAGACTTCATGGGCGGAAGCACGAGGTGGCAGAAGCACGACATTTAGAGAAACACGAGGTGGCGTGGTGTTATTTTGGAACTGACATTTTTGGAGAAATATAAAAATTTGTGGAAACTCGACGTTTTGCGGATATTTGNTTGGGGAGCAAGTCAAGTGATCGAGACAGAATAACTGAGACTTCATGGGCGGAAGCACGAGGTGGCAGAAGCACGACATTTAGAGAAACACGAGGTGGCGTGGTGTTATTTTGGAACTGACATTTTTGGAGAAATATAAAAATTTGTGGAAACTCGACGTTTTGCGGATATTTGATTTCGGAAGCATGAAGTTTTTGTAAGCACGATGAGATTAATGGAAGCACGAGATGCTGTGGATAAACATCAGTATGCACAACAAATCATTAAGCACGACACAATGAAGCACGACAAATCTTCAAGCACGACAAATTAGAAGCACGACACATCTAGAAGCACGACAAATCGAAAGCACGACAAATGCAGAAGCACGAAGTGTCGCGACCGTGTGAACGACTCATCGGAAACTGCTGGCCAAAACTTTTCCTATATAAGCCCCTCAAGCTGGTCTTAGTTATTCATCCTCAACCTTAGAAAACCTTAGGGAACCTCTGGTAAAACCGTAGTCCGCTTTTCGGGAACCATCGAGTAGGAGCGGGATCTGGTTGAGAGAAAGTGAGGTTAGTTAGTATTTAAGTTCTTAGAGTAAATCCTTTTGCGTTTCTTCAGTGCTAAGAAAAATATGTTTCTTCAGTGTGAAGAAAGGTACGGTTCTTCATTGTTAAGAAAGGTCAAAAGCTAGCTGAAATCTTGTCTGTTTCAAAGGAAGAAAGCTTCCTTAGCTCGAGTAGTCGTGAGCAACCTAGGTCCGGTCTAGATCCTAAGTTTGAATCCAAGTCCATTTAATTAGGGTGAGTGCGGTGATGTTTTTGCATATCGCGAGAGAGGTTAAGCGAATGCGGTTGCTTGTTTAATTATTGTTATTGCTTCTGTGTGGTTGAGTGTTGCATGGTTTGGTTAGTGATAAGTACGACATGGTTATTCGTGAGGGATTCACGTGATAAGGGTATCCGTGAAACACAATGATCATGTGGGAAATTATTGTTTAGGAACGGTTTGATACTTTCGCAGCGTGAACCATTTGTTTTTTCGGGTAGCTCCCGAGGGCAATGGCGTTGCAAGTTGTGGGTCAACTAGTTTTAGCCTTTGTGGTTAAGACTGGGTGATGGCGGGAGGCAATGAGGGAAGTATCAAATGCGTTGGTAGATGAGGCATTTGTGTGTTGCATTGCATTTTAGGATTTATTGTTTTGCTTGCATTTTGTGTGACATTGCGTGTTGCTTGTTATTTTGGGTTTGGGATGGGAACTAACCTTGCAGGTTTAGGGGAGTCGTAACTCACTGAGTAAACTACTTACTTACCCCTCAACAACCTCATTATCTTGCAGGTAACCAGTAGAGGGAACCGCTAGAAGCATAGAGAACGTTACGAAAACTGAATGTAGGTTTTTATGTCTTTTGTAAAACTATGTTTATATTCCGTTTGTAACGTTGTTTTAGCACTAGGCCTTGGCCAAACTCGTGTTTGAATGATTTCTAGTTTCTTATGAAATAAAGTATGCTTTGTTTAATTATGTGAATGTTGAACTAATATTAGTCTTGTCCGGACTAACATAACTCGTGATCGTGGAACAGGTTGTAAAGTCTTAGGCCGTGATCGAGAGGTAAAGATAGCCTCGGGCGGATTGATTGTGGAGACTAGATTTTTTCTAGTAACCTTATTGATCTGTCTTGAGTAATCTACATAGCGCTTCCAGTCATTTAGGTGAACGAGGGTGTTACAGGTATGTTCTAGTCTAACGAATCACCTTAGTCTAGGGCTTTAACTGATTATCGGTGTAGCTCTAAGGTCCCCTGAGCTGTAGACTATCCACTTTAGTTGTGAGGACTAGCTTTACTGGGGTCTTCCTAGTCTTCTCAGGCTAATTAGAGTTTCCACGGTCACCTACTCTCTTCGATAATAGTGCGGCTCAAGTGTAGTTCAAGCGACTAAGTTGTTGGTAGTTAGTGTAGGGTAAGTATCTTACGGTCACAATTCTATGGACTGGTAGCTATGAGGATGGTAACAACATCATAGTTAGTGCTCTCCGGGAGATGGTTTGGCATAGAGGGTGAGGCGTGCTTTGGTCTTTTCAACCACTCGTCCCCTGACTCGAATCTATTGTTGCATTTCTTGTTAGCTTCTCAGATTCACCAACTTTATGGCTTGAATAGTTCCTCATACGCATGGTGGGTTGGGTTCCTACCCCTTCTCCGTTTCCAACTCGACTTAAGATAACAGGTCTTTGGCTTGCCTAGGATTCTACCACAGCCGTTCCAGTTCTTGAGTGGCAAAGGCTGGTTCTTGTACTTGTGTGGCAAAGCCCGGTGTGGTTCTATCTTAGGTGTTTGGTTGTCCTAGCTTGTACCATTCTGGTCTAGGTGTTGGTTAAGTTGCTCAAATTTTTTTTTCTTGGTGCATTGTAATAGGTTTTCAATAGAAAACATGTTTAAAAAAAAAGAAAAGGAATTTGTACTTTTAAGTATTAAAATTGTGTTGGAATCTGACATTACCACTAGGTGACTGGCCCGCACCCTGTGCGGGCAGTGAATTGTTACTTCATAAGTTTTATTATTGTTGTGCAAAGGAGAAATTGATGATGGTAAAACCAGAAGCAATCAAAAAGAAGAACATGTGCATTTTATTTTGCCGAGAAACGAAGAACTTAACATTTGTAAGATAAATTCAGGAATTAACTCAAATTTTGGAAAACCTCATTGTAGACCACATTCTTTGTCTCTTTCAACTCGTTTTTCTTATCGTCGGTAATGAGGACTTTGAGCCCTGTTCTAGACTTTACTCTTGATAGTACTACATACAGCTGTCCATGGGAGAAAACAGACCTCGTTAGATATATTCCGACACTTTCTAGTGACCGACCTTAGCTTTTGTTGATAGTCATTGCAAATGCTAGCGCTACAGGGAACTTCCGTCTATGCATTTGAAAAGGGAAACTTGCATTTGGTGGAGTCAAATACATCCTAGGTATTATAACCTTTTGGCCGCACATTTTCTTGCTCCCAGTTAATATAATCCCTTCGATAACGTTTCATTGTGACATAGTAGGAATCAATCTTGTTCCATTACATAATCCACCGTTTGAATAAGTGTTTCAAAGACACATAACAGGAGCGCCTACTTTCAACTTCAATGCGTGCTTTGGCAATCCTGAGACATTGACGCCATTAAGATACTCAACGGGTTAGATGACATTTCCAATGGATCTTCATCTTTAAGAGAAATGTTGTCAGAGCTGAGATAAGTTCTTGGTTTACCTGCGAGAAATGAAGATTAATCATTTTTTATCATTTTTAATTGCGTGTCGATTTTATTGAGTAAATTATTACCTAGTAGTAAGTCTAGCATGTGATTGTTCACAGTGTCCACAATGTCATTTGTAGGACATAGTATACCTCAGTCTCTATAATAAACCAAATCTTAGAAGTTTTCAACTTATCTATGTTGACTGCATTCACAATACTATGAATATGGTCTCCAGAATTTGGAACCCGCAGATCTTCCAAAATTTATTATTTGATGTGGTAATCAATATTAAAGAATGTTATATCAATTGAACTCACATACGGTTGGTGGTGGTTGAAGGGAAACCCTAAATTAAATTCCTGGTCAAGTCATCAAACCAGCTGGTTTCATTGGAACTACAACTGCGGTTGTGGTTAAGATTCCACTATTTTAGTTACTATAATTATGTAATTTGGGCTTCAAAATACTGGGCTTCGACCATGTAAAACTCTTATTTTTATTCAAATTGCAAATCTAATTTAAAAAAAAAAACGTAACACAAAATTTTAAAACCATCCACTTGAAGTGTAACACTAACAAATCTACGACTTCAAGAGTCAAGACAAACAAAATATATATTTCATTAATCAAGTTTAATTTTTCACTATTATAAAAAACGATTACGATAATTGGTGCCATATGTGCATGAATAAACATCATAAGGAAGTTGTGGGCAAAGAAGGAAGAAGTTTCGGCGAAAGAAGCATGGTCAGAGAGTCTAGATTGTCCTCAGAATCAGGCCAGTCTAAAACCCTTGTCGGAGAGGAAGTAAGCTTGATAACACCATGCTTGGAGAGTGTTGACCATCAGAGAGTCTAGATCGTCCTCAAAACCATTGTATTATCATTGTATTACCATTGTATTATCATTGTATTACAATGGTTCTGAGGACGATCTAGACTCTCTGACGGTCAACACTCTCCAAGCATGGTGTTATCACGCTTACTTTCCAACCATGGTGTTATCAAGCTTACTTTGCTCTCCGACAAGGGTTTTAGACTAGCCTGATTCTGAGGACAATCTAGACTCTCTGATCATGCTTCTTTCGCCGAATCTTCTTCTTTCTTCGGCCACAACTTCCTTATGATGTTTATTCATGCACTATGGCACCAATTATCGTAATTGTTTTTTATAATAGTGTAAAATTAAATTTGATTAGTGAAATATATATTATGTTTGTCTTGACTCTTGAAGTCGTAGATTTGTTAGTGTTACACTTCAAGTGGATGGTTTTAAAATTTTGTGTTAAGTTTTTTTTTTTATAACTGGATTTGCAATTTAAATAAAAATAAGAGTTTTACATGGCCGAAGCCCAGTATTTGGAAGCCCAAATTACATAATTATTGTAACTAAAATAGTGGAATCTTAACCACAACCGCAATTGTAGTTGTAATCGAAACCAGCTAGTTTGATGACTTGACCAGGAATTGAATTTAGGGTTTCCTCTTCAACCACCACCAACCGTATGTGAGTTCAATTGATATACCATTCTTTAATATTGATTACTACATCAAATAATAAATTTCAGATGATCTGCTGGTTCCAAATTCCGGAGATCCTCCTCATAGTATTGTGAATGCAGTCTACGGAGATAAGTTGAAAACTTCTAAGATTTGGCTTATTATAGAGACTGAGCTATACTATGCCCTACAATTGACATGTAGATACTGTGAACAGTCCCATGCTAGACTTACTACCAGGTAGTAATTTACTCAATAAAATCAACACACAAATAAAAAATGATAATCGCAGGTGAACCAAGAATTTATCTCAGCTCTGACAACATTTCTCCTGAAGATAAAGATCCATTGGAAATGTCGTCTATCCCATTGAGTATCTTAATGACGTCAACGTCTCAGGGTTGCCAAAGCACGCATTGAAGTTGAAAGTAGGCGCTCATGTTATGTGTCTTTGAAACAATAATCCAAACAGTGGATTATATAATGAAACAAGATTGATTCTTACTATGACACAACGAAACGTTATCGAAGGGATCATATTAACTTGGAGCAAGAAAACGTGCGACCAAAAGGTTATAATACCTAGGATGTATTTGACTCCACCAGATGCAAGTTTCCCTTTTCGAATGTGTAGACTGTATGTAGCACTATCAAGAGTAAAGTCTAGAGCAGAGTTCAAAGTCCTCATTACCGACGATAAGAAAAATGAGTTGAAAGAGACAACGAATGTGGTCTACAATGAGGTTTTCCAAAATTTGAGTTAATTCCTGAATTTATCTTACATATACGTTAAGTTCTTTGTTTCTCGGAAAAATAAAATACACATATTCTTCTTTTTGTTTGCTTCTAGTTTTACCATCATCAATTTCTCCTTTACACAACAATAATAGAACTTATGACGTATTAATTCACTGCTCGCACCAATCACCTAGTTACAATTTTATTTTGATGGATGTGATTGATCTTTCCATTGTTTGTTACGTGTTAATCTTCTAAAATTATTTGATGTGGAAATATTATTATGGTGGGCTGGGCTGAATTAAACAAGAAACTTCTCGGAATGGACTGGGCTAGGATTTTATCGAGCCAATAAAATTTGGATTTATTTGATCTAAAAAATATTAATCCAAATTTAAATGGGATGGTATGTTAAGATCTGGTTTATCCAGCAATCCACCCCTACTTTTTGAAATCACAAAATCCCAAGTCCTTAATCCTTTCCTTCTTCTTTGTAGATCACTTGCGGAATCAAATGAACAGAAAAACGGGGAGAACAAGATCTTAGGTTTCGGGTGAAGTTTATCGACAAACCACGAAAAACGAAGCCTCAATCTTCACTCTCCATCTCTATCTACCCCGCTACAGAGGTTGGCCTTTTGCTTTGACTTTTTCCAGGTTTGCATCAAAGATTCTTATTACTTGTTTCTTCATTTTCGGTTTTTATTATTTTTTTCCCAAGCAATGATTGTGAGTATTCAAAAGACTGAGCAATTTCAGTTTTGGTGTTTAGTTTCAAAGAGGTAAATCATTGTATTTGTTTGATGAAATATTAGAGATATTTAAGCGTGTGATAATGTCCTAATGAGCTTGATTGGTACAGTGGGGTTGTTTCTAGTCTAGAGTCTACCATCACCATTGTTGCAGCTTATATATACACAAATGACCAAGGCTTTTTATTGTCATGTATAGAACTAGAATGTTCGATGCTAGCCTTTGTGCTATTTTTTTTTATAGCATGTGATTGTAGAATGAATGGATGATTGCTATTGCATTTCAATAGTTATTTGATGTAAAACTGGTTTATTTTGAATTTTGTTTTGTCGTTTCTTATTTGTGGGGTTTTAATTGTTCACAATAATACTTCAACAATTTTATTTTTGAGAAGTCAGAAACTCTNGATTTGATGTAAAACTGGTTTATTTTGAATTTTGTTTTGTCGTTTCTTATTTGTGGGGTTTTTATTGTTCACAATAATACTTCAACAATTTTATTTTTGAGAAGTCAGAAACTCTAAAATCCAAAATACACGTTCGTATTTGGTAATTTAGAGAGAGAATTGTAACTGATCGTATGGAGATAAACTTTATCCCTTGATTATGTTAGCATAGAGAGCATAATTATAACTGACCATTGATTTATATTTGTAAATTTCTTAATTTAGTTCGATTTCTGGAAACCTATTGAAATCTACAACTTTAAAGATTTTATTTTATATTATAAAGTTTGGTTAAGGGTGCCAAAATGGATAGCCCAACCCAACCCAATCCAAACCCATATGGGTTGGAGATTTTAAAGGACTAGTTTTACCTATCCATTTTTATGGGTTGAATTTTATGTACATATACTCATTTGTAATATACATGTTAAAAGGATTACATGGATTACCCATATAAATTTGACATATGAAAAACTAAAATATTGTATAAACAAAAAGCTGTGAAACCATCAAAAAACCATAAAATGATGAAGGCACAAAACAATAAAACCATAACTCATATATACAAATTACTTTGAACAAAACTTTAAACAAAAGAATCATAAAAAAAAAAAAAAAGCAAAGCTCTCCCATGGAGAACTCGTAGTTCCCATCTGGTATTGTTTCCGGCGTGATTCCTCCTTCAGTTGTGGCGGAAGACTCCCCTCCACACCTCCACCACGCCCCCCTACCCTCCCGACCCTCCCTCACTAAACTATCTTGCTCAGTTTCCACCTCGCTCTCTCCCCTTAACTCTTCCTCTCCCTCCCATTCCCATATGACTGTAAATCACTCCATCCTTTCTGATACCATAGTCTCCTCTCCTCCATTTATGGCCCAGTCCCCTTTCTCTCTCCCTCGTACTATTTCTACTACAGATTCAAACTACACTGTAGCAATCCCTAGATTTGGTTATGCTACAGTATATGCTACAATAACATCTACACTTCTACTCAGCTCTCCCAACTCAACTTCACTCCCATTAAGCATACCCTCCTCCCAGGGACTCCTTTTTGTCCCTCCTCCCTCCCCCCATTGATGCTTCAACTCAATTGTCTCCCCCGGCTCCCACCACACAAAAGTGGTCCATTCCCACTACTAAGCCACCTCCACAACCACTAGTTGAAAAACTCCGCAAATCAACAGACAAGTCCCTCACCAATCTGCCAAGCCCCACTGTCTCACCCTTTGGCAAACCCCGTATGCTAATCCCAGATTCGGTTTTCCACAGGTGCTCAATTGCACCAAGATTTCATTGTGGGGAAATTCTTGGGCAGGCCTACTCCCTACATTCATATCCAGAATGTACTATCTAATCTTTGGTGTAAAGAAAATATAGTTGAAATCCATCTCGACACTGTTAAGGGCTCTATGCTAATCAGGCTGCGTAATGAGTTTGTCAGAACCAAAATCTTAGAGAAGAAAGTCTGGCACATAGGCGAATCTATGTTTTTTGTTTACCATACAAACTATTCCACATGGGCACACATAAAGGAAGTTCCTTTTGAGCTAGGACACCCACTATGTCTTAGATATCTGGCTCAGTTAGTGGGTAAGCCTATAGAGACGGATGACTACACCATTGACCTAATAAACATAACTACTACACATGTCAAAGTTGAAGCTGACCTTACTAAGCCCTTACCTTCTGAGGTTGAGACTGTAAGGGAGGATGGTTCAATGCTCCTTCTCTCAATGGAAATCCTTGGGTCCCTCCATCCTGCTCTCATTGCAGAGGTATTAGAGATGTCGTCAGATTTTGTCATGGACTACCTCCTTCTCGACCACCTCCAAGAGGTCCTCTCAAAACCACCCCCGCAACATCAGCTGTTGGCCCCATCCTTAAGCATGCCCTACCCAACTACTCTAACTCTCCTTCCTCCTCTTTACCTGCAAATATGGCACAAACAACAGTTATGTCTGAGTCCACCCTGGTCAGTACTGTCTCAAATGATCAAGACACCATCCCCACTAACCACTCTGAATCCTCTTTCTTGTCACTTTTGGCTACCTTACCCCCAATACGCTTATCCCCAATTCCACGCTGCCTATCTTTGCACCAAATTGTTCAATCACATTTTTTCCAGACCCTTCTGAAACTTCCCCTGCCCAGTCACAAACGAGACACCCTCTACTCTACCCCTAAATTATGAAACAACAACCCTCCTTATACCATCCACAAATGATCCACCCTCAGTCCCTCCTATTACTCATCCTCCCTCTGATCCCACTACTGAGCCTTTAACTTCCCTCTTGGTCATCCCCCCTCTCCCTCCAGGAGGGGTCTCTCTAGTGAAATATCTTTGGTATAAATGACATGAGAAAGCATAGACCTTTTGTTAGCTAGCTACTTTCTAATAAACCTATCTTTGGTACCATTCTAGAATCCCACCTAAAAGAACCAAAACTGAACCAAATGCTAACCCTTACCTGCCATGGATCGAATTACTTCCTAAATAATCTCAGTGATGTTGATGGTCGTATTATTATCTGGAAAGACAATGTGACTTGTTGCCCATCCATCAATGCATACAATCAATCACCTGTGAAATCCAAATCCGTGGTGGTAAAAAATTCCACTATACTTTTGTTTATGCTTCTAATAGTAGTGAGGAAAGAGCTGACCTTTGGGTGAGACTCTTAAACATCCAAAGAACACATTCATTACAAAATAAGCCTTGGATTATTTGTGGAGATTTTAATCAAATTCTTCACTATGTGGAACACTCTTCAGTAGCAGTCAATCATCTTACCACACGAATGCTAGAGTTTAAAGATTGTCTCAAGTTCCAGGGGCTCTTTTACACCTGAACAAATAACAATCCTGTTAATCCCACTACAAAAAAGGTGGATAGACTTTTGGTGAATAACGCTTGGCTAACCATTTGCCCTAATAGCATGGCTACTTTCCTACCACCCTTAATCTCTGACCATTCCCTTTGCCTCCTAAATCTAGCCACCACCCTTCCCTATGCTGAAACCAAATAATTCCGCTACTATACCTACCTATCAAAACACCCAATGTTTTTATCAACTGCCAGGCATAGCGCTGGAAACACCGTCCATTTGGTGCACAATTTGTCCTCTTTGGGAGCTAAATTAAAAGGGATAAAGAGTGTACTAAAAGATTTAAAAAGTGAGGAATTCTCAAACATCCAAAAAAGAGTGAATGACACTAACCAGTTACTTCAAAGTGTGCAGGTACAACCAATGGGAACACCAACACCAGCCCTATTTCAGCAAGAGAGATCTTCATTCCAAATGGGATTTCCAGAGAACAATCGAGGAGCCTTATTTTAGACAAAAATCTAGAGTCAACTGCTTAAAGCAAGGCGATCAAAACACTGCGTATTTCCGCAGAATTACAAAGTTCAGAAACTCAGCAAATGCAATCAGAAGTTTGGCAAATCCTAATGAAACTTAATAACTGATCCTTTGGAAATTAGCAACACCGCAGTTGACTACTTCAAGTAAATCTTATCCCCTAACTCAATGCTTTTCCTTCCTTGCCCTCCGCAATGGTTTAGAGCACTCCCCTTATGGATGTTCGTAAAATTTAAAACAAGACATTGTCAGAATGCCCAGGGAGGAAGAAATCACCAAAACCATGTTTGCATTGAATGAAAATAAATCTCCAGGACCCGATGGACTTACCTCTGGATTCTTTAAATCTGCTTGGCAAGTGGTGGGCAAGATGTGATACGTGGGATAACTCATTTTTTCACTTCTGGTTTCCTTCCTACCTCTATTAATGCAACCATTCTAGCTCTTATACCTAAAAAGCCAGGAGCTATTTCCATCAATGAGTTTAGGCCGATTTCCTGCTGCAATACTACTTACAAGTTGATCTTTAAGATGTTGGTATCGCGGCTTAAATCAATGCTCCCACAACTGATCCTGCAAAAACCAGACGACATTTGTGAAAGATCGATTGTTTGAGAAAAATGTCTTGCTTGTCACAGATTTGGTTCACTCCTGTAAGCATGGTACTAAAAAAAAGCAAATCACTCTCAAGGTAGACATTGCAAAGGCTTTTGATACTTTAAGATGGGATTTCATTTTAAACTGCTTGAGAGGTTTATAGGTCCCTGGTCCTTTATCTAAGATGGTTGCAAGCTTGTATCTGCACACCAACATTTTTGGTGAGGTTTAATGGAAACAATCATGGATTCTTTAGGGGTAAGAGGGGCTTGAGACAGAGAGATCCTCTTTCACCCTATCTTTTTGTCATTGTTATGAACTGCTTATCTATGATGCTAAACAATGCAGCTAATCAGGGCCTATTCGAATATCACCATAAGTACTCTCAATCCAAGGTCACTCACTTTTGCTTTGCCGATGATCTCCTTATCTTTATGGATGGATTCCTGGAATTCTCTGACTTTTGTCCTACAAGTTCCAAAAGACTTTGAAGATGTGTCTGGTCTCACCATTAGTCTGCAAAAAACAAGTTTTTTTTTGCTTCAGGTCTTAATAACCAAGAGATTTAACATATAAAAATGTGACATGAATATTAAATGCTTCCTTACCAGTCTGATATTTGGGACTACCTCTGAGCTCAAAGAAGCTGGCATTGCTAGGTTGTGCTCCCTTGATTTTGCAAGTCAAGAATAACCTAAAATCATGAACTTCCCGAGCTCTCTCTTTGCTGGAAGACTACAGTTGTTAAACTCAGTCATCAGTATCACTAATTTCTGGTGTTCCGATTTCATCCTACCAAAGAAGGTGGTAAAACTAATCAACTCTCCCCAGTTCTTTCCAATGACATGGTACCCCTGAGGGCAGTCATTCTGCTAAAGTATCATGGGAAGTGGTGACTCATTTAAAACAGGAAGGTGGATTAGGGATTAGAGACTTGGTCACCTGGAATAAAGCTTCTTGCTTGAAGCTCATTTGGATGCTCTTCTTCAAGGCAGATTCTGCTTAGGTAGCCTAGTTCATCCAAGAAGTCCTCGGTGGCTCAGTTAATTCCTTTTGGACAAAAAGGAAGAACCCTTCTAACTCTTGGCTGGTAAATAAGCTACTCTCTTACATGATTTGCGTGAAAGTTGGAAATGGTGAGCGCACAAACTTCTGGTATGATAACTGGTTTCCATTTGGCAATCTCATCTCCTACTTTGGTTCCTCTGGCCCCCAAACTCTTGGAATCCCACTGCGCTCCACTCTCGCTTATATTTGTACGAATGGTTTCCGGGCTTTGAGACCTGCACGATCAGAGAAACAGGTTAATCTACAGATACACATCTCAACTTTCACACTCTCTCAAGCCTCGGATACATACTCTTGGTGGATAAGTGATAAGTATAAGAAAGGCAGCAAAGTTTTTATGATCTGTGACACTATTCGACCAGACTATCCCTTGGTCCCCTAGTATAGATGTGTATGGTTCTTAAGCAGTATACTAAAGCATAGAATTATTACCTGGTTGTTTATCCTTGACAGATGCCTGACAAAAAGAAGAATCGCTGGATGGGGTCTTCAAACAAACCAACACTGTTTGTTTTGCCATGTCCAGGAAGAAGACAGAGATCATCTATATTTCGAATGCCCTTACTCGGCTTCGATCTGTCAGAGATATTAACACGCTGCTCCGTTCCTCACATATTGTGACGGCCGCAAATATTGGACTTCCTCTGTGGTATTCAAGGACGGAGTATCAAAACAAGAGTACTCCTTTTAGCTTGGCAAGCAACGATTTACTTCCTCT
The DNA here is from genome assembly GCA_900406295.1 of Aurinia saxatilis. Taxonomy (NCBI): domain Eukaryota; kingdom Viridiplantae; phylum Streptophyta; class Magnoliopsida; order Brassicales; family Brassicaceae; genus Aurinia; species Aurinia saxatilis. Next base: position 23,726 of record OVAP01000467.1, read on the forward strand.
GGGCAGAGAGAAATAGCCGAATACACCGGAATAGCTTCAAAACTGTGAATCTCCTCTTCGCCGAAATCGATCGCCTTATAAGAAACAGAGCCCTCTCTTATCACGATGACAATCCAACTTTGACTTCTGATCTCCTACAACTTTGGTTCGCCTCAATCGTGTAGATTAGAGGAGCCATAATCCCCATCGTTCGATCTGAGACTTTCACCAACAGATTACGCTAACAAAGAATTAGCCTTAACCGTTTTCTGGTTTGATTGTAACGAGTCGTTACTACTGTATTTGGTTCACTTTGGTTCTGGTTTGTTTCTTTGGGTTTCTAGAAAAAATAGTTGGGCTTCCGACACTAGGTCCTTGAGCCTTGTAATATCTTTGGTTATGCTTTTAAATAGAATATCAAGTTTACACACACAAAAAAACTTATATATACACTATATTACATATTTCTTATATTTTATGATAAACTCATGGGCAACCAGTACCCATTACCCATTAAACGCACTAGCTCATAGGGTAACCCATGAAATACCATGTATATATATGGGTAAAAAAATACAACTAAACCCATCAAAAACAATAAAACCATTAACCAAGAAATTAAATAAAAATATTTAAGTGCTTAAATAAAATAAAATCATCATAAAATCATGAGCTGCATGTAGCAATCCACCTGTACTACAGCCCCTCAACTCATATCCACCTGTACTTTCGACCTCTTCCGAGTTCACCCTGTACTTAATAAACTCTTCCCTATTCCACCTAAACTTTTAAATCCACTATAATTCCACAAATCCAGTTTTTTTTAATTGCTTTTAAAATCTTCAAAATCGCATTTTGTAATATTGATTGAACACTAACTCGAGTTAAATAGTTAACTCAAATAAAACCCTCTACATGATTTAGAGGTAACTAAAGTCTATGAACACATGACTTTAGACTTGTGTTCTGGCAATGATGATTCTATGAAGGTGGAACTTACTTGCTTATCATATTTACAGCTTCCTGATGATGAGAAATCTAAAGGTATGTGAATAATTTTGTTTTCTCAACAAGTGTTAAGCTTGAAGGCATGATCCCAATCTGTTTTATCTCTATAATTCTGATATCCTACTTAATGATTTCTTTTGTGCTATAAGACAAACAAGGAGAGGAAGAGAAGATGTTGGATCGGAAGGAGAAGAACAAGGAGAAGAAAAGAAAAACGAACAAGGAGAAATGAAGACAGAAGTCGAACAAGGAGAAGAGCCAAACCAGAAGGAGAAGAACAATGAGAAGATATGACTCAAAATATTTTAGAGAAAGCTAAAGAATTGAACGACGCAGAGTTGAAGACCACGACAGAGAAAGACGTAAATTTGATTTTGTTATTTTAAAACCCTAATTTTATAAAAAAAAATGCCTAAATCTAGGTTTTTTCAAAAAATCAAAACCTCTAAATCATTTAGAAGGTCTCATTTGAGTTAAATATTTAACTCGAGTTAGTGTGTAATTGCAATTACAAAATACGATTTTGAAAATTTTAAAAGCAATAAAAAAAATAACTGGATTTGTGGAATTAGAATCAATTTAAAAGTTTAGGTATAATTGAGAAGAGTTTATTTAGTACAGGGTGAACTAGAAAGAGGTCGAATGTACATGTGGATATGAGTTGAGGGGCTATAGTCCAAGTGGTTTGCTATAGGTAGCATCAAAATCATAAAATGATAAAGACATAAAACAATAAAACCATAACTCATATATACTATTAATATATATATATATTATAAGTTATGGTAACCCAGTACCCTAATGGATTTACCCATCAATCCCACTAACTCATTAGGGTAATCCACAAAATACCATTTATTTAATTTATATGGGTAAAAAAAATACAACCAAACCCATTAAAAACGGGCGGGTTAGGTCATGAGTATTTACCCATTTTATAACCCTTAGGTTTGGATAAATGAAATCTAAATCATAAAGTTTAGTTAAGTGATAAGATTGGTAAAAACAAAGGATTTATTTCCCTGATTTTTTAATCAAATTTTTTTTGTATAACTTTTCTTTTAAAACGAAATCTACATTTTTGTTTGTTTATCTCGTTGCTCTAGTTCATCATCATCAAATCTTCTATCTCGGCTCCTTTCCAACATTTTATACACAAATCTACAGTTTGTTTGTTTTTTTTTTTTTTTGCTTTAGAGTTAACTGAGCATCTATTGATTAATATTAATCTTAAGAAAGTTCAAATACTTTAGTGTCTTAGAGCAATTTTAGCTAGAAAATACATGTACGGTTGTGTCTTTTCCTTTGTGTTTACTCATGAACAATTCTCAGTATATATATATTTGTGCATGTAAGATTTTTATTTTAATTGTGCCTTTTTACTTACAATTTTATGTCAAAATTATGCAAGAGTAGGTTTTTTCTGACTTAATAGTTATTATTTGAATCGAGACTATAACTTCAATCAGTATTTCTTTTCGTCAGTTTTCTTATATATGATTCAGTTATATGGTTTTTTATGGAGAGTCTTCGATTTGAAATTTGATAAAGCTAAAACTACATTTTTATCTATTAATTAATTATGATAAAACTAAATCCCAGTTGAAATAATTGAGTTTTAATTTTGTGTCAGTGAGAGTAGAGTCCAGAAGTCCATAGAGAAAAAATAAAAATGATACAAAATTAAGGAAACCCAAGCATCATGTTTTTAAAAAATGTTAATCCACAATAATGAACCTTGCACGCATCAAGCATATTGAGATTATGATTTTTGATAGAGACCTACTCCACAAATCACAATTGTTTCCTTAATTTTATAAATACAAGAAAAATGGAGACCTGCTCCAAAAAATACAAGCATCATCACAAAAGCAAACCCAAATCAAAGTCTACAAAAAAAATTTGTAAATAAGTCTACAAATTATCGTATCATTAAAATAAAAAGTTAGGTAGCATACCCTGATGGAGATAAACACCAAAGGTACTTAAAGACAACAACTTGTACCGAAGGAATTTAGCATTTCATGTGTTTCTCAATTTGCTAGAGTTTGGATTAAAGGAGACCTTCAATGAGAAAGCTCATAAGTACAAGCTAATGCATTCAATGATTCAAACTATTAACGGATCCAAGAAGCGAAAATAGATGAAGAACCTGTCTTAGCTCAGGTGGTTTCAGTTTTCCTTGTTCATAGCATAACTGTAAAAAGAAAAACCTCAAATAAATAAACAGAAGCCTCAAAACATTATCCTAAAAAAAATTCCTGACACTTAAAAGAAAGGTTATCATTTATCCGATTTATTTTATTAGACAACTATTGTCAGATGGTATAGCTCTTCTCACAATGATTTCTTCCATTCTATAACCTTAAACTATAGTATACTAAACTTGCTTTGATTATTCAAGAAAATTTCATATTCCCACTCTCATAGCTAAACTTAAATCCAGAGCCACTTCATATAACCAATAATGTTATCAAAAGAAACTTTTTAATTTTTTTTTACATAATTCACTAAAGATACCAGAAATGAAGACTCTTGATCCTATTTTCTCTAAAATCAAATCGATAATATCTACTCTAAGTTTATGGGAACAAAATTGGATCCACAAATCACAAGCATTGTCACAAGAAGAACAAACCCAAATCAAATTTTTCCAATTTTCTTTTTCTAAAAATCAACAAATAATCGCATCATTAAGATAAAAAGTTTGATAGCATACCCGGAAGGAGAAAAACACCAAAGGTAACAAAAGACAACAACTTGTAGACAAGGAATTATAGATAAACATAAATCTAGAGATGGGAAGATAAAAAAAATTCAAATTCCACCAAAAAGGGAAAACAAAATTAAAGATAAAGATGACATCATAATAAATAAAAAACAAAAATTTACATATAATCAATATAAGTATACTAATTATTCTTTTAATTTTTACAAAATTGCATACAAATCTAAGCTTTACACATAAAATAACTTAAATCTTATGGTTGGTGAGATTAAATCACATATTTTAATCCGTTTTATGAACAATACATAAGCTTTTAGCACTTGCGTGTTTCTCAGTTAAGTTTGGACTACCCCTTGGCTTGTAGGAATTGGATATTTAGCCAAACTAATTTTAGTACTAATGTGTTTCTTAACTAAGTTGTGTTATTATTTGAAATGTTTTTATTTGAGTGATGTGGGTCTTAATCTCTGTGATTAACACATATTTTAGCATTTGTGATTCTCAATGAATATATAAAAAGGATTTGGGTATGAATTCAAAATCAAATCTCTTTTTCCAAGCAGGCAGAAATTTTCACTTAAAAGTCAAAACTTAAGNAAAAAAAATTGATCATCAGATCTAGAAAACTTAAGTAAACAAAGGTACGTTCCGAAAATGAGAGTTAGACTGAATATGAGTGAAATTGTTCAAGATTCTAATTGCTACGACTCTCTATTTAATGCTGCTGAATATGTATGCTATACAGATGGTTCCTGGACGGATGAAAATATTGTTGCTAGAATAGGATGGGTGATGCAAGATAAACAAGGAAACATAATAATTAAAGACTCCTCTTCTATATCTCAAGTTAATACACCATTGGAAGCTGAGGCAGAAGCATTGAGATGTGCCATTTCGGAACTACGCAAGCTAGGATATTCTAACATTTTGTTCTGTGGGGATTCAAGTGACCTCTATAAGCCTCTTTAGCAATTCATCAATCAAGATGAGAGTCACCACTGGATTCACCCCGCTATAAAGTTTCTGATCAGAGAAATAAAGCAATCATGTTCTCGATTGGAGTCAGCTTCGTTTGTATATATTCCTAGACAACTTAATCATGTAGCTGACAACCTTGCTAAAACAGCTNTTAGTTTTGCTTAGTATCTGATTCCCACAAGTCAAGGGGTAGTCCAAGCTTAATTGAGAAACACGTGCTAAAAATACTTATGTGTTTTTCATAGAACAAATTATAATATATGTCATTTAATTTCACCAACCATGATATTTTAAGTTATTTTATAAGAAAATTAGATTTGTATGCAATTTTGTAAAAAAATTAAAAATATTTCATATGTTTGTATATCATCAGTATATGCAAATATACATACGTGATTCCATTTAATTATCTTAATTAATATTTCCTATTTATTTCTTAAATTTTCCTCTTTTTGGTTGGAATTCTGAAAATTTTTGTCTTCTCATCTCTGGATGTTTTTTTCTCTATAATTTCTTGGCTACAATTTGTTGTCTTTTGTTACATGTGGTGTTTATCTCCTTCCAAGTATGCTACCAATGGCGGAGCCACATATAGGAATGGTGGGTCATATCTGAAATCCTATAAACTTAATATTTGTATCTGCATACATATTATATTTTGTAGCTCAGTTGGTTGGGTGTTCCTAATACGACCAATGGTCGACCTGGGTTCGATGCCACAAAATGTCATTTACAGTGTATTAATTTTTTGTAAATATTAGTTAGTGTTCATACGTACTAGTACTACATGCTGTTTTACTTGTATGTTCATCTTCCATTAATTTCACTTGGAGGTTTAATATATTTACAGAGTATTAATTTTTGTAATATTAGTTTTTGATGAGAGGAAAGTTTTTTCTGGATTCGCCACATGCTACCAAAGCTTTTATCTTAATGTTGTAATGATTTGTGGACTTTTAGGAAAAAAACAAAAATCTGCAGACTTTGATTTGGGTTTGTTCTTGTGGTGATGTTTGTGATTTGTGGATCCATAAAGTTATGAGGTACTATTAATTTGGCGTTAGAGCAAATCGGATCAAGAGTCTTCATTTTTGGTTTCTTCGGTCAATTATGTAAAATTTTATTTTTTTGATAAGGTAAATAATGTAAATTTTTTGTCATATGATATGACTCTGGAGATAAGTTTGATCATGAGAGTGCTAATATGAAATTTTCTTGACTAATTAAATCAGGTTTTATTATATCATAGTTTGAGATTATAGAATGGAAAAAATCATTATTAGAAGAGCTATACTATCTGACAATAGTTGTTTATTCAAAGAAATCGGATGAATGATAACCTTTTTTTAAAGTGTCAAGAAAAAGTTAGATCAGGTATCTTGGTAATGTTTTTTGAAATTCAGTTCAATTCTAACAGCTTTTGGTGTTTCCAAAAATTTCATTCTGGTCACACTTTTTGAGAGGAATATAATATACATGAAAAAGTATGTGGCCATTTCGGTATACGTAGATGATATCGTTATTGCCAGTATTGATGATGATGAATCTAATCAATTGAAGATGGGTTCGCAACAGCCTTTCAAGCTTCGTGCTCTCGGTCCTTTGAAATACTTTCTTAGTCTTGGGACTGCACGATCTAGTTTAGATATCTCTCTTTGCCAACGCAAATATACCTTGGAGCTTTTGGAAGAAACTAGTCGTCTTGCTTGTAAAACTTCTAGTAATATTATGGAGCGAAACGTGCAACTGTGATGAACCTGTTTTGCCAAATTTTGAATCATGTACACGACTGCTAGGAAACTCTTGTATTTGAAAATCATTCGTCCTCATATCACATATACAATTAACAAGCTTTGCCAATTTAGTTATTCCTACTATTAACACCTCATATTCCAGCTTGGTTGGTCCTTTCCATCATCATCAGATCCAAGAGATAAAAAGTTTTGGTGTTGTCTGCATTTTCGGCGGTTTGGATGTCTACCCTCGCTGATTTTTATGCATGCATCTATGTCCTTATGAGTCATCTGACTGGTGATTGTATATTTTCCACTTTTTCCTTTGTGGGTTTATTTTTCATACTCTGAATTATGTGAGGACCTCTGTGATCGCCATTGTCGATGCTTCTTAAGGTCCTAATCAAATATCATCCTTCATCATCCTCTTCTTATCAAGCGTTTGATTAATCAATTAGGCGGCTTGTTTTAGTCTCTCCCACTCAAGATGAAATAAGATTTGGTCCAGCTATGATCGATTGTCACTTCCTCTCACTAGAAAATCGAATTAGTTTTGATTTAAGGGCTAAAGGTTGTAAGTATAGGCTTAATATATTTGAGTTCCATCTTGCCCTCATAAGGGAGACTGTGTGCCTTAATTTTTGAAGTCCTTTTGCATTAGTCAAGGACATGAATTGCAGAAGCCTTTGTTTGGTTTTGTGGGATTCCCGGCAAAATTTGAACAATTTATGTTCTCCGAGAAAATTATTTACTCCATCCTAGAACTCTCCAACTTCTCTCTACAATTTAAGTAAAGGACTCAAAAATTATTTACTCCATCCTAGAAGTCTCCAACTTCTCTCTACTTGAAGGTTCTCAAATCCATTTCAATCTTCTTGGCCGGCTTCCCGCGAAAGCCGGAGCCGTGCTTATTTAGTTTTAAATCCTTTTTAAAAAAATTGTATTATTTTTTTGTTTTATTATATTTGATGTTTTAGGATTTTTACATCATTTAAGAAAACATTAAAAGAAAAAAATTCTAAACAAAAAATCCTTAAAACATCACTTAATGTGAAACATAGGGAGTATTAGATTTGAATTTTAAAGGTACGTTTTGTGGGTTTTAGCACGAATACGTTTTGTGAGATTTGTTCTATGGTTTAGTCTATTTCCGGTAACTCTCTATTATCTCTATGATTTTCGTAAAGCATAATTCTCTTAGAAAAGGAGAGTAGTTCTTTTTCCCTCTTACTGGAAGATTATTGGGTTAAGTTTCTTTCTTGTTTAGAGTTTTAAGATTTTTCGGATATATTAGAACACATTATGATAACTTAGAATTATCATACGCGTTAGATAGGATTTTAATGTATTTCCATGCTTCAATCTTCCGAGGGATTAATGAAGCTGAAAATCAACTAACTGATCAGATCTTTACCGGCTTTGCAAAAAGTTTAGAACAGAGGTTCGAGCTTAAAGCTTGAAGCTTTTTAATGGTGAAGAAGAAAGGATGATGAAGAAGCTTAACGGTGGAACAAACTACGAAGTTAAAAGTTGCTTGCTCTCTCCGAGTTCGATTTGTGTTGGTCACCAATCCGTGGAAACACGATTTTAATTTGCATCGGTTGGACCTCGTGGATTAGTGTTGGACCTAGATAACTTTTGGACACCATAGTAAAAGAAAAAAAAAAGTTGCTTGCTCTCCTTGTGTGCCACGTAAACCTTGTCCCCTTAGATATGTAATTTTTGTTTCTTTTGATCTCAGTTTGGGCTTAATTAAAATTGTTTTACCTTGTAACTTCTGTTTTAATAAAAGCCGTTTGGCCAACAAAAGAAAAAAAGTAAAGGAATCAAGGGATCAAACTTACATTTCTCCAACTAAATAAGCATGCAAACCATATATTATAAACATAACCCAAATGTGGGATTGGAACTGTAAACCGTTGCAGCTCTCGACGAGTATCAAAAAGCATATACATGATATATGCTGAATCACATTAACAGCGTAATAACTAGTAAATCTAACGCCCAAAAACTGGATTAAACAATGATTATGAACGAGCACATCATACTTTTTTGTTTGATAGTTTCGATGTAACAGTTGGAAGCTGCTAATAGAGATCTGGAACTTACACTAAATACGTGCTTATATATTAATTTGTTGTGAGGAAAAGTCGCAAATAGAGCCAAAAAAATTGAGGTGCACACGTGAGAGGCAAAAACTGTATATCTCAGCCGCAAGAATCTCGTCTCCTGTCTTATTACAAGGTCAACTTCTGGTCTCTCTCTTCACTTCTAAATCTTATTAATTAGATTCTGATTTCAAATCTAAACCCATTTAACAAATCCCACAAAACGTAGCTTTCAAATTCAAATAAAATAATAAAAATTTCAAAACCTCGGTTTCATGATCACACACACCTCACACAGAAGCTTCTTTTTACTTCACTATATAATCTTCACTATTTCTCAAACTCATCACTTAAACACACTCTTAATTACATTTGCAATAATGGCGTCGATCACGTGTTCCTCAGATCAACGTCTATCAACAAGCAAAAGACGTTTAAAGCCGTTGATGTTAAGAGATTACTTACTTGATGATCTCAGCTCTAGTTCATCCAACGGCTTTAAATCATTCCCGCGTACCTCTTTATCATCGACCGTTCGTCGTCTTCTTGATGCGGAGATCAAACGGTCAGAATTAATCCAGAAGCCACGTACACTCACTAGAAGAAGAAGAAACCGTACAACTTGTGGAACGGCGATTACTCAAGCCGTTCATAAAGCTTCAACGGCGTTTCTTAACGCCGTTAAACTCTTACCGTTTAAGGGCGATCATCATCATAAACAAGGCGTTGCTTTCTCTAGAAGCTTCTCTAAAAGGCTTAGCTTCTGGAAGAAACCGTTAAGTGATCAATCACGCCGTGAAGTAGTAACGGTCGGTGAGGGAGCCGGAGACGGAGAGATCCAATGGTGGAGATCCGCCGCGTTTTTCTCAGACGAAGATCAACCGTCCGATCTCTTCTCTCAAATCTCCACGGTCGACGAAGCAGCAACGACATTCTCAATCTCCACCACCGTCGGCGCCGGCGAGGAGGCACCAACATTCTCGATCTCTCCAGCAGCGATGACGACGGTGGATGAGTTTATCTACGGTGAGTCGTCGAGCTCCGGTAGCGAGTTTTTCACGAACTCAGAGGTTGTGCAGTCGTCTTGTTCAACGTTCTCGAGCGGTGAGTCTGAGGAAGTGTCGAACGAAAACGACGCCGTGGAAGACGGAGATGAGAGTGGAGAGAGCTTAATCTCACACGACTGTGACCAATCATCTGTCACCTGCAACAGCCTGTGTAACAGAAAGGTCAGTGTTAGTTTGCTAGCTTTACTACTGTCACAGATCTTGAAACTTGTCGGGGGAATGCGTGCGAGTCACGTGTGGGTTGGTTTAGGATTTGAGGTAACCGAGGGCTCTGATTCTTCGACGTAGCTTCTAATGCGGATTATACGGCACATGATCCCGCGATATTATTAGTGGTTTTTTTATTTATTTCATGGTACTTCACGTACCTAATTAACTCCAGGTTAACATTTCATTACAATTTATGATTTGTTTAGTTAGATACGCATATCTTCACAGTTTTATACATACGTAGTATTAGTAGTAGCAACATTATATTCAATAATTAGTTTTATAGTATCTTTTTTTTTTTTTTTATAGTTTTATAGTATCATCACCCATGTTCTGGAAATATACTACCTAATGTAATCCAGGATAATCTTTTTGGGGATTCGATTACCTTAGAATATATTAGAATACTAAACACATCATCTCAATCAAAACGAAAGAGAAGATGCGATGTAATCTAGTGGGGACAGAACCAGATAAAGAGAAGAGATTCAGGTGTTATCATGGGATGTATGGGTTGACTTTTGTCAACGTGTTAAAGTTCTGATAGTATTCTCATTATGATTATTTTTGTTGTCGAAGTCTACTTTTCATTTAGTAACTGTAATGAATTCGATTTTAATGGTCCATTTTGTAGGATTGTGTGAATGAAGATAAAGAACAACTTAGTCCAGTTTCAATCCTGGAGTGCCCTTTTGATGATGACGATGATGATGATAATGAAGATGAAGAAGATGCAACCATTCATGTTTCACATAATAATGGTACTTAATTTTATCAGTAAACTATTCGTTACTGCAGAATAATTTGATATACACTACTAGAAAAATGTGAAATTGTAACTAACATAATAAATGTCTACTTACAGATAAATATGAGAACATTGCAAGGAAAAGCAGGAGGTTAAATGCTTTGGTACGGTTTGAACCATTGGAGTTGGAGAAACACATAGAGAAGTATGAAGAGACACAAGAACATTCTTATCACGTATTAGAAATCAAAGAGGATGAATCAGAAATTCGAGCAAACAGCTTGTTTGCTCTTGTAAAATCAAGAGTCGGTGAAACAAACAATATACTCGCTTTTAAAGTTGCTGATAATCTTTTGTTAGATTACCTTCAAGAAGATAATATTGGGGAAAAAGAGGAGACATTAAAGATGAAAAAAGTAGAAGATTGGGTTCTGGGGAGACAAGAAGAGATGTTTATGAGTTGGCAAGTGAAAGAGAAAAGAGAGGTTTACGTGAAAGAAATGCAATGGGGTTGCATTAATGGAGATGAGAGAAAGAGTGTAGTCGAAGATTTGGCTAATGGTTTCTTCAGTTCCTTGGTGGATGAATTCATCTTCGACTTAACTGGTTGATGAAATTATAGTTTTTTGGGGGAGTTGAGATTTTGATATTTTGTTAAGATTACATTTCATAATGTATTAGATGTATTATCTCAAATAAGACTATATGTAGTATGTGTTGAAAAAACAGAGTTTTCTTAAAACAGAGTAAAAGTATCACGATCTTTATGATGACAAATACTCTCTTTGATAAACACACACAAACTTTGTCTTATTGATACGAACAATAACACACACAAGTTGTTTCTTACAGAACAACACTACATATTTAGAGAGACTTAAAAGGTACAAACACCTGTAGAGTTGTGTCTTTTTACTTTGTGACTTTTGATAAATAACTAACTTAAACTACGTGTGTCTTTTAATCTAGAAACTGAATTATTCACCAACACTCCTCCTTAATTCAGTTTTGGTCCCACTCCAAACTCTTCTCTTAATTCTTCAAATCTTGATCCGTTCAATGCTTTAGTGAGAATTCCTGCAGTTTGAACCTCTCCTCTCGATACAAGAGTTGAAAGCGTTCCTTGTTCTCTACTTTCTCATTCTCTTTAATTTCATGACTGCTTAGGGCTTTTTTTTTGGTTGAATTCCATGAGATTGGAAAGCTCTTGTGTTTCATCTTTATTTCCATAATTTTCCTCCCCTTAGGATCCAAAATTATGCAACGCTTGTTTTCAAACAAGACACCAT
>OVAP01000468.1:0-35568 GCA_900406295.1 Aurinia saxatilis
ATAACTCTGATCTATTATTTGTAGCCAATATTAAACCTTTGTGTAAATTTTGACCAGAGACAAATGGCTTTAGAGTTTCATTGTTCCATCAATTAGCCAATATTAAACCTTTGTCTAAATTATGATTTCATGCTGATGTGTTAAACATGAAATTACATTTATTATACAATTAAAACAGAAACTCTCTCATGGAGTTTACAGCTAGCGCATAAAATGTTTCACAAGAGCCTACTGAAAACGGGGATACAAATTTTAGAAAATCCATGAGACTATCTACTACTGAAGTCAGCTCTGCGGCACGGTTTAGATAAAGAAAGACTGAATAAGACTACCAAGGTAGACTGAATAAGACTGAACTTATTTTAGTTCTTTCACAATGTCTTCTAAAAAAAAAAACCAGAACCTTCAGTGCAACTTTTTCTTCTTTTACCTCTTTATGAGTTACCTCTTTTTTTAGGTAGATGATCGACTCGGTTTTGTAGTTAATGCAAACTTGGAAGGAGAGCTGTACTTTTTGTTGGTGGCAGCGGCATGGTCTGTTCACTGGTTTCGTTGTTTGTTGTTGTCCTGCATAACTTTTTTTTTTATCTAACTCATTTGTATCACTCAAAAGACAAATATTGTATGCTCATAAATAAAACCAATTGCTTATACATACGTGTTTTATTTCTTGGTTCTTCTATCTTAGCTTCCGGATGTTTGAAACTGGTTTTCAAGCTATGAGTATCAATCTCCTCTTCTTTCAGAAGACCTTCCTAAATTTACTACTTCTGAGAAAGATAGTACATCATTGACGAGAGTAAGAACAGCCAAAAGACTATTGTTCCTGTCACGTCGAAAGAATTCAAGGATTTCATAATTGCATACACGGTGAGTTGTGTTCTTAAACCTTCTAAACAAATGGAAATCTTTTCTACACTTTCTAGTCTCTTAAACCTTTACTATTGTGTCCTCACTTGATTTAAACCATCAATTTCAAATACTAAGATATATTTATATTTCTTATTAAGCATCAATTAAGCATCTAATGATATAACTATCACCGGCGCAAATTCTCTTTTTGAATGGAAGATTGCACAAAAAGAGACAACGAATGTGGTCTGGTCAACATTGGAATTTTCCAAAATTTATGTTAGATTCTGGTATGTTGTACATTACCTGTTTTTTGGTTTTGGGCAATCTAAGGGGAGTGTATTGGATCATGAGTTTGAAATGGTTTGATGTTTAATGAGGTTTTGGAGAGTTTTGATGATTTGAAGGAGTTTTAATGAAATCACTTCAAATTCCACCTAAAACCATGTGATTTGAGTATTTCCATTTTTAACTAAGAAACTCATCCGAAACTCATCCGAAACTCTCTAAAATCACTTAAAACCAAATGATTAAAATATTTTCAATAACACTGAATTTGATGGTGTTTGTTAAAATCATTAGTCCAATAACACTGATTTTTAAAAGGTTTTTTAAAATACATGTTCCAATAACACTGAATTTGCCAAATCACACGAAATCACTCCAAATACATGATCCAATAAAGTACAATATATTTGGTACTATGGTTAATTTTTATTTTCTTCATCATTTTTTCATTCAAACAATTAAAAGTGAACGTATTAAAATTAACAATTTGCTGTCCCATAATGATATAATATATTAGAACAATTAACAAAATGATAAAATATTTTAGAATTAACAATTAACAACCACCTAGTATAATACATTTGCAAGGCCCATAATAATAAAATATTTTAGAACAAAAATAATGCACCACAAAAGATTGTTAAACTGAGAGAAATTGAAGCGAAACTCGTGAGAGACAGCACAAAACAAAGAACGAGATTTCGATCAACTAACAATAACCACTGTAAATATGGACCCTGTACACATGGGCCATAGATGTTATATCGATGGTTACCATAAGGATAGTGGTATTTTCTGAGGACTAAATTAAATTGTTGTTATGAAAAATGAATATTGATGGGGGCTAAAAACGTGTGCAGAAATATCTCAGATTCACTAAGAATATTGGAAGTAATCCTGTAGGCTGGGTATGTTATGCATGACTAAAGACAGCGACAAATCCATATGACTTTTGTTACCGATAGCATTGAACTAGTAACAATGACAAATATTCCGACGAGTTGCCCAACTTTTTCGATTTTCATTAAGGAATTAACGGGATTGAACATCTTTTCATTTATTTATTTTCCAGTATTCTATGTTATGGGCTCGATGCTATGTATATAGTATAACTTATATGAATTAGGATTTATGAATTGTGTTAACAAAAAATGGACTAGAAATAGAAAGAAGAGCGGCGAGTGTTATCCACTTGGAAGTATTATTTGAGAGTAAAAAAATAGTGGGTGGAGATGAATCAGGTTGATTGAGCTGCAAGTGGATAAAAGCAAAACGACACGTATTTTAGAATTTGCAAAGGTTAGTGAGCGAAAACTGAACCACGTCAAACAATATCTTGCCACACCTCTGATGACAATAAACGACACAACGTGTACTCTTCTTTAGAATAGCCACCATGCAGATATTCCTGGGAATCGGATCATCGGAAATGGCTATGGCTAGATGTCAGTTACTGTCACCGAGATTTGTCGTTCCTAGATGCGAATCATCGGAATCTAGTAAGCAGATCCAGATCCAGCAGCGAGCGAGAGGAGGCGATTTGGGTGAGAACGGGAAGATCGTGCTCCAACCCAGGCTTTGCACGCTGAGGTCTTATGGATCGGAACCAGGTTCGATGGTCGTCATAGCTAGGAAAGACGACGGAAACGGAGATGGAGATGGATCTGAGGTGGAGTTAGCCTCGCCTTTTTTCGAGACGCTCACTGATTACATAGAGAGCTCCAAGAAGAGTCAAGACTTTGAAACCATCTCCGGTCGCCTCGCCATGGTATATTAAACCTTATACCTTCGTCTCTCAACTCTACTCTCTTGGGCTAATTTCTTGTTTTGCAGATAGTGTTTGCTGCTACACTGACCCACGAGGTTGTTACAGGAAACTCCTTGTTCAACAAGTTAGATGTTGAAGGATTGAGTGAAGCCATTGGAGCCGGTCTTGCAGCCATGGGATTCGCAGCCTTATTCGCTTGGTTAACTATTTCTCGGAACCGAGTTGGACGGATCTTCACACTTAGCTGCAACTCCTTTATTGACTCACTGGTTGATCAGATCGTTGATGGATTGTTCTATGACACTCAGCCTAGTGATTGGTCAGACGATATTTAAATACCACTCCAAATGTATAATTACTCTATTCTACACTTTCTTCTACGCTACTATATTATAGTTTTGATCTTCATATATACATATATATAGTTCTTGAAGATGATAATGAACGTCTGTAACTCTACTCTACGTCTATATATATATATATATATATATATATATATATAACGATTTCCTGTGTATCAACTGATTGTTATTGGATCGATCAAATGAGACAATATGTGTATATGTTCATTAATTGTATTTGGAGAAACCACAACTGTGAAACTAGGAAGCTGTCTCAATGGTCTGTATGCATTCAAGAACAGATGCATTCTTCGACATTGCAGCCATTAGAGCTTCATGTATGCTCTTGTTGTTCTTCAAAAGAGATGCAGAGTAGAGAACCTGCATAAGATCCATGAATACCTCAGAAAGGAGACATGTATTATGTATAAAAGATGAAAGTCTGGTTTTGTTAGGGACGCTTACAGCCCATCTTGTTAGATTTTGCTGCTGCTCGTTGCTGATTTTGGGTTGGCTTCTGTTTATGAATCTCTGCAGGGGGTATTTAACAAACTTGTATATAACTCAATGTTTGTGAACTTGTGAGTGATGGGGTAGGAAGAAATAGAGGACCTGAAGAGAGAACAGATCCGCGGATTGGCCAATCACTTTGTCATACTCGAGACCTTCGGCGGCAAGTCCAGCCATTGCAACAGCAGCCAACCTGAGAAACCGATAAAGTTTAACTGAGTTGCGATTTGATCCTTCATTTCCTTTTAAGACTTTAAAGAAACTCTACCTATCAAGCTCCTTTGAGTCAAGCTGGCCACTGTATATAAGTTTAGCTAGTCTCTCGTCAATGAGATTGACGTGTTCTTTACCAATGTCTAATGAGTACCCGAGGATTGGAAGTCCAATTAGGTATGCCACTGGAAGTCGCAAGTTTAAACACACTCAAGACATTGCACATTTAAAACCCAAAAGATCTAAACTGTTATAGGATACCTAAGAAATGGGCTGCTTCATGTCGAGCAATACGTTCTTGGTAATCAGGGAAGAATGTCGAAAATCCAGAAATCGCAGCTTGAAGAAGCCTACAAATAAAACCGCAGGAGATGTCAATCTGTAACCCAGAGAACACGATGTTAACAAAACATAACAGGTTGTCGTTCTTTTGTTACCCCGGTGAAACGCTCCCTATTGCTAGAACTACCAGTGAAATGCTCCCCACCAAGTAGGGCACAAAGAATCCCCAGTCCTGTCCAGATTTAACAGTCTATTATACATGCATAGCCTAAGACAAGATCTTTTGTCATGGTTTTTGACTTGGTATATACAGTGGGCAAGACAATTGTCCGGAAGAGAGGAGAGAGTAAAGAGACTAGTTGCGGCACTAGATTGCAAGGCTTAGTCTATCCATAGCAAAGACTTATGGTGTCTTGAAACACTAGAGAAGAAGAGTTCTGAAGGTTTACCCCGGGAAGTTGGCCGGCAATGACAGCTAAGAAGCCAGTTGTTCCGACTACCGTGAAAAGAAAAGCCGCCTGCATTACTCGAACTCAATCAAAACGTACAACATTCTTGCCAAATTGAAGTGTAATAAGTAGACAGAACTTACATCGTTCCTGACACTAGGGATAGCGAGAGTCTCTGCATTCTTGATTCCAAGAGTTGTGAGCTCCCGAAGCGATGTCTAATACAAGAAAAAATGTAGATAAGTTGTTGACTCCAATCCTGAAGCAACAGAGAGATGGATATACACCGTACGACGCGAAAGGTAAGGCTGGGAGCTCCATTTCTTAGCCCAACCTTGTTCACCCAATCGATCTAGAGCTTCCTTAACACCATTACTATCTTTCTGATCAACACATATATAAGAATCATTACGCTTGAAGCAGAGTAACATAGAAAGGGAATAGGAGGACATTACATACCTTGTTAATTGCGGATTCAAGCGTACTCAAATCAAACCCGGTAGAAGAAGAAGAAGCAGCTGCTTGCGTCGGAAAGTTTCGCGGATGTAATCTTAAATGCCGGTGAAACGAAGCAAGTGGAGACGAAGAAACAGCCAAAGCAATCATGATTTCTGAAGAATGCTTGTGTTGTGCTTGTCCAATTTGAAACAAAGGCGAGTGGCTTCCTAGACGCCACGGATCCCATTTATATTAGAGTCTAGGGATAAAATAATTAAACCGAACCGGAGAATGGAAAATTAAATGTCATCTGTTTGCTTTGGAGTGAGTGATGAGATCAGATCCATCATCCATGGCGGAAACGGAAACGGAAACGGTGGAACAGTTGATTCCGTCATTGCCAGACGACGTTGCTCTGAACTGTCTTGCTCGCGTCTCTAGAAGTGACCATCCGATTCTGTCTCTCGTCTCCAAGACATTCCGATCTCTCCCCAAATCGCCTATCCTCTACGCCACGCGATCTCTGGTCGGAGCCACCGAGAGCATCCTCTATGTCGCAATCAGAGTACCTCCTGAATCCGGTGCTTGTTGGTTCACTCTCCTCCACAAACACAAACCCAATTCCGATTCCAATATCCTTGTTCCAATCCCGTCTTGTCCTTCACCGTCTCTAGTCGGAGCCGCCTACGTCGTGGTGGATTCTGAGATTTACGTCATCGGTGGATCTATCAAAGACGTGCCTTCTTCCACCGTCTGGGTTCTCGATTGCAGGTTTCATACTTGGCGACGAGTCTCTAACATGAGGGTTGCTCGTGAATTCGCTGCAGCTGGAGTTATCGGCGGCAAGATTTACGTCATTGGAGGATGCGTGGTTGATAATTGGGCTCGTTCCATTAACTGGGCGGAGATGTTTGATATAAAGACTCAAACTTGGGAGCCAGTGGCTAGCCCAGGCTTGGAGGTGCGTGAGAAATGGATGCACGCAACTGCGGTTATGGAAGGGAAGATCTACGCAATGGCTGATCGGAACGGCATTGTTTACGAGCCCAAGGAAAGGAAATGGGATATGCCCGAGAAGCGCCTTGATTTGGGATGGAGAGGAAGAGCTTGTGTCATTCATAACATTTTGTATTGCTATGATTATTTGGGTAAGATAAGAGGCTATGATCCCAAACTGAGGATTTGGAGGGAGCTGAGAGGTGTGGAATCACTTCCTAAGTTTCTTTGTGGTGCTACAATGGCCAATTCTGGTGGAAAGCTTTCCGTTTTCTGGGAAGGCAAAGCGGGTAGTGCCGGGTCTAGGAGAATGGAGATTTGGTGTGCACTCATTCATGTTGAGAGCCGCCAAGGAGAGATTTGGGGGAAGATCGAGTGGTCTGATACAGTGCTTTCGGTTCCTAATCAATCATCCATTGTGAATTGCTTGGCAGCTATAGTTTGATTTGATGATACACTCTCTCTCTTTCATCGCCATCATCTATGCCATACCACACAGGTCTGCTTCTCATGCCTTGCGATTGGATGTGTTATGGTTGTCTGTGAGTAACTAGCATTGTGATGAATGTAGTGATTTAGACTGCTTTGTCAGAAATGGTAGATTAATCAAAAGTACAGCACCCTGCCAAGATGAAACAAGAATTCACCGGAGGAACTGCAGGATATGTTTGCTTCTGTACTTTGAGGTTTAGTCAGCCTTCTGCGTGTTTGCTGTCCATTTCTTTTGTTTGTACCATTCAAATTTCACATTTCAATAATACCATTCAAATTTCTCCGTACATTTTTCTTGTTCCTATCTTTGCTTTCATTCCTTAACAAAACGAATGTTGTTACTTTTTCATTTTTGTTCATGGAAAAATGAAATGAAATTAAAGCGAATACGTGTGGTCTAACAAAAGAGTAGTGTTATTAAGTTATACACATGTATCGCATCTTCTTCAAACAGCTGCATTGTCTGTGGTGTAACAAAAGAGTGGTGTTATTAAGTTATACACATGTATGGCATCTTCTTCAAACAGAGCATTGTCTGTGGTTTTCCACAGTCAAAATTAGACTTGTACAAGCAACTAAGAGGTCTTCTTTGTCTAGAAAGCTCTGAACTTGCCTCAATGGTCTGTTGATGACTGCTTTGCTTCTTGAGTTGAAGGAGACAGAAAAGGCCAGGAAACTAGAGGTCGCCGTCAGGAATCTCCATAGTTTCTTCTTTCTCTAGAAAGCTCTGAACTTGCTCAAAGGCCTGACAATAATTGATGAGTGATTTGCTTTGTTGAGTTTGATTGAGCAGATCAATGATGAAGCAATAGAGAAAGGACCTGGCTTACCTCGATGGCAATTTCGGTTGGTGTGAGATATGAGACATTTTTATAGCCACGCTTTGCTGCAATATCTGATAATTGGAGCATAAGGACGAAAAGTCATTAGCAGAAGTTGCAAGAAAAAAGTCTAGAGTACATCTGCTTAAGAAAATCACAGGCTTATAAAGGCTATCGTAGATGGATGAATGTACTTTCTAAAGAGACTCTAGCATTTGCGTTTGTGTATGCTTCACCGCGCTCATCCCAAATAGTCGAAAGACGCTTGAGAGCCTATATGTAATTTATTCATGGTCACTAATCCCAAAAATATATTAATTCAGATGAATTCTTGTTTAAGTGACCAAGGCTTATGATTGTCCAACAGTCAGATTAGTACCACTGTGTATGCATCTCCTGTTTCATCGTGTAGCAGTGGTCGTGAATCAGTTCCAACAGCAGCAATTCTATGAGCTAAGGCTTCTAAAGGCACATCTAGCCAAATGCTGATTCCTTTATGCATATACCTCCTTGATAATGTACAACCAGATTGTCAAATGAATTTGATAAAGACTTGAGTTTCATGTTATACTTACGACAGGATAAAGTGACCAAACCAGTTAATCGGTCTTATAACTGCACCTCCGCCGGTGGAAACAACAACTTGATACATCGAAGAGAGCTTCTTTAGTGCATCGGTCTAAAAAGAAAGAACCATATATATAGATCAGAATACTATCCAATCCAACCCCATCCCGTTAAAAAAAGAGTGTGCAAAGAAGAAGAGCTTGAAACAAGGAGCACAAACTAAAGAACTAATCACAAGGATCACAAAATTAACCTCCTTTCCTCGAAAAAAGTTCTCTCCATGATGCTCAAATATCTCTGCCACAGATGTTCCATTCATTGCCTGCTCAATCAAAGTGTCGCTGACACATCCACAAAACTTACAGAAGGTTATTAATCCAGGTCTTCCAGGATAATTTCATTGAGTTTTGGAAGATTAAACATATAAAAGGTTTTCTTCATTGTCTGTGCTTATTACTTGTAGACTTGTCAATACTAGCATATACATACCAATCAAAGAATGAATAACCGAGCACTTTAGACATCAACTTTCCCACGGTTGTTTTTCCAGAGCCCATCATTCCTGTGTTCATTGCGGAATCAACAAATTTACTAAAAGCTAACCATATACAAAAGAAGGAGAAGACGATGAAACTAACCAACAAGGTACATAGATCGTCCATTCAAATACGGTTTAACCTCCTCTGCTTTTCTCTGCAAAGCTTGTATATCCACTGGCCAGTAAGATATACAGACAAAACAAGAAAACCAAAAGGGTATTTTCACTTGCCTTTAGAATTAGATTTTCATCAAATGGATGAACACTTCCCGCCTCCAACAATGCTACAAAAATCGAAGATCGAATCAAATTTCTTCCATCAATTCAAGATTCTCAAAGCTATGTCATTTCATAGGAATCAAAGCATCCAAATGCAATTACAACAACCTGAAGAGTTGATATCAGAACAAGAAACAGATCTGTGTCGATCATTTCCTATGTCAGGTTGCAAATGAGCCAAAGCAAGACCTCTAAACCTTTTCTCTTCCTTAACTCGCTGAGAACTAAGCAATGAACCACCTCGCTTCCCCTCAAACTTTCTACAATAACCCCATGATGGGTACTGAAACCTCTGAGCAATGGCTGCTTCCATATGAAACAAATCTTTCAACACAAAAATATATATATAATCCCTGCAAAAGGAATTTCAACAAGATTATTGCTCCATAGATATCAATATCACAAAACCCTAGCAACAACGTTGTCTCCCTCGACACACAAAAAAAAAACTCATGAGCCACATCAAAGTCAAACCCTTGAAGGATGAAAATCAAATTCGAAATTGACCCACTTCACTGATAGGATCAGCAAGGAACCTCAGCCTCGATCAATCTGATTTTTTTTTTTCTTAAAAACAATAAACAAAAATGGATAAAACTAAGCAGAAATCAATGTCCAAACAAAAAGAATTATTAGGCAGTGGTAGTGTAATAAAAAAAAAAAAAAACAGAATCTGCATCAGAAAGAGAAAATCGGAGAGGATCATAAGTGTCTCACCTGAAGTTCTATACCACCGGCAGGATTAGAATGGCTAAATGTTGTTGTCTCAACACTTTGTATCTATAATTACATATCTAATTTATCTAATGGTTTGGTGTGATAATTAACAGAGACCAAACTCAAGGGGGTTGGTGAGAGGAACGAGGATGAAACAGTGATGATGATGATCTTAATTATTTTTCAATAAATTATTCAGAATGACACATATTTATTCTCTTTCTTTTTCACGGAAAAATACTTTCAAAGAATTACAGCGAGAAAAAAGTTAGAGTGTGGGAGAGTTATACAACACCAGAGTATAGAATTAGGGGTGCGCAAATTAATCTAACCGAACTGAGTTGAACTAAACCAATTGAAATTAAATCGAATCGAATTAAACTGAAGTTCTTAAGCAAACCGTTCGGTTCACTATTTTTTCAACTCAAACAGTTCTGTTCGGTTCGATTTTAACCGAACCGAACCGATAAACCGATATGTTTTTTATTAATTAATTATATATATACAACTATACACATATATTACTTG
Organism: Aurinia saxatilis; assembly: GCA_900406295.1. NCBI lineage: Eukaryota > Viridiplantae > Streptophyta > Magnoliopsida > Brassicales > Brassicaceae > Aurinia > Aurinia saxatilis. The sequence continues at coordinate 10,080 of OVAP01000468.1, forward strand.
GTTAGATTTAGTGAATATTGCGTACAAAAGAAGAAGTAGTGCAACAGGTTGCTGTGAAATCGGTTTCAGAGCCAATAGTTCCAGGGGCAGTGCTGCTTTCGACTGAACCTGGGGAACAAAAAGTGGCTCATGGGGTACTAAACGACTCCTTATTGTGTGAGGATGGGGGATATTTGCAATTCGATATGGAAACGTTGGGGTTGGGAGGTTATCAGGTGGATGGTGGGACTACAACAGTAGGTACTTCTAAACCTAGAATGGTGTCTACGGTCGTAGAGGATTTGAACACAGATTTTGAGAAAATAACCGTAACTGGGGATAAAACAGTAGTGGGTAAAGGGAACAGAAAGGATATTGGTTTATTTGGGGCTAGTTTAAAAAAAGAGGTTGATGAATAATCTGGTTTCCCCTTGGAAAACCAAATATAATTCATCTTCTGATTCGTCTCAGGTTATGACGACCAAGTCTACGATGATGAAGACTTCGAGGAGAATGAAGAATACAATTAGAGGGATGGCGGCGCTCCCGAAACCGTCGGCTAAAACGTGAAAATCTTAAGTTGGAACTGTCAAGGGCTAGGGAGCCACTTGACGAAAGATTTCTTACGGGATTTATGGAAACAACACAAACCAGAGTTTTATTTTTATCGGAAATAAAAACTTGCTCTAGTTATTTGGAAAATTTTAAATGTCTTTTTCGTTATAATAAATTGTTTACGGTTGAGCCGATTGGCGCGAGTAGCGGTCTAGCCTTATTTTATAAAGATGATTTAGTGAATCTGTTATTTGCTAATAATCGTATTATTGATACAAGCGATGTCTCTAATGGCAGAAAGTATTTCCTTTGTTTACGGAGATCATGTGATAAATAAAAGAGGTATTGTTTGGGATACTTTACAAGAATTAAGTGTGAATCGTTCAGCCTCATGGCTAATGATTGGTGATTTTAATGAGATATCTGGAAATCATGAAAAACAAGGAGGTCCGTTACGATCGGCCAGATCTTTACTCCTTTTAATAATATGATAAGTAATTGCGGTATGCTGGATTTTCAGTATTATGGGAATAAGTTATCCTGGCGAGAAAACCGTATCACACAGAAAAATGGGGTACGAAAAAACAGACAATTAGATGTTGGCTAGATCGAGCGTTGGGGAACGGGGAATGGCACTGTAAATTTTTCTCATCGGCGGTCAAATATTTGCAAATGATTGGGTCCGACCACAGACCGTTGTTGGGTCTTTTCTATGCGCATGAACCATCCCGGAAGAAGTCTCCGGTTTGATAAATGTTGGGTGGATAAGGAAGGCTTACAGGAAGCGCTAACAGCCGGTTGGAACAGAACCAAGAACTTTTGGACTATGGATTTTGTTGAAAAGATTGAGAATTGTAGGAACGTCATTTCTTGGTAGCGTAAAAATAATGTTTTGCCTGGACAAGAAAATTTAACGCTTTTAGAAAACGCACTCGAAGAGGCCAAACAGGATGATTCGGCCTCTCAGGAAGAGATCTTGACTATTAAGAACAAACTCCAAGAGTCTTATAGGGAGGACGAATTATATTGGAAACAAAAAAGCAGGAATACCTGATTAAAGGAAGGGGATAAGAATACAAAAAAATTTCATGTGGTAACAAAGCAAAGAAGAGCTCGTAACAGGATAACGAGGTTATTAGATTCTAGCGGGACATGGGTGGCGACAGAGATGGAGATGGCACAGGTGGCCACAGAATATTTCCAGGGACTGTTCACATCATCCATGACGGATGAAGTCTATGAGATTCTTCAAGCAATAGATCCAAAGGTAACAAATGATATGAATCGGGATTTGATGAAGAAGATTACAGAGGAAGAGGTCCGGCGAGCTTTGTTTACCATGCATCCGAAAAAATCTCCGGGTCCGGATGGGATGACAGCTCTCTTTTACCAGAGATTTTGGACCTCTATTAAGAAGGAACTGGTCAGTTTGGTACAAGGTTTTTTCCGGACAGGCGGTTTCGATAAGCGGCTCAATGCGACAAACATTTGTTTGATCCAAAAAATTGATCAACCAAAAGGTATGAGAGATTTCAGGCTAATTAGCTTATGCAATGTAAGCTACAAAATCATTTTGAAAGTACTGTGTTTAAGACTGGAGGAAATAGTACCTCAACTAGTTTCCGATACTCAATCGGCGTTTGTTTCCGGGAGATTGATCAGGTACAATATTCTGATAGCACAGGAAATGTTCCATGGGCTTCGAACGAATTAGGCTTGCCAGAAAGAATTTATGGCCATTAAAGCGGATATGAGTAAAGCTTATGATCGTATCGAATGGAATTTTTTGGAAACGGTGCTTCGTCGGCTAGGATTTCACGCATCATGTGTTGCTAGAATCATGTGGTGTGTGAAAGCAGTATCTTTCCAGGTATTAATTAATGGTGCTCCGAAAGGCTTGATTTGCCTGCGAGAAGCTTACGACAAGGAGACCCCTTGTCACTGTATTTGTTCATTTTGTGTACGGAAGCCTTAATAGCAAATCTAAAGCAGCATGAACTGGATAAATCTCTAACTAGGCTTCGAATAGCCAGGGCTAGCCCTGCTATAACGCACCTGTTGTTTGCAGATGACAGTCTATTCTTCTGTAAAGCGACTTCAGAAGAATGTGCACGGATATTGGATCTTTTAGGGACATATGGAAAAGCTTCGGGACAAGTTATAAATTTTGATAAATCCTCGATTATGTTTAGCCATAAAGTTCCAGATGATGTGCGCCAATCTATAAAATGCAGGATGGGTATTCAGAAGGAAGGAGGGATGGGTAATTATCTTGGTATCCCGAAAAGTTTAGGAGGATCTAAGGCAAATATTTTTAACTACGTTACTGAAACTCTTCAGGGTCAGGTGAATGGATGGTCTTCAAAACATCTTTCTAAAGGTGGTAAAGAGGTAATGATTAAATCAGTGGCTTTTGCTTTACCAAATCATGTTATGTCATGCTTTAAACTTCCCCAGTCGTTAACTTCAAAGTTAAACGGTGATATATCTAAATTCTGGTGGAATTCCAACGGAACCTCTCGCGGTATTCATTGGATTGCATGGGACAAATTATGTCTATTAAAGAACGAAGGCGGACTTGGCTTCTGTTCTTTGGAACACGTTAATACGGCGTTGTTGGCTAAACAACTCTGGCGGTTGTACCATTTTCCTGACTCTTTGGTGGCATGGGTCCTTAAAGGTAGATATTACCGGAATTCGAGCCCTCTAGATACCAATAAGGCGTACTCCCCATCTTACAGTTGGAGTAGCATAGTCTCAGCTCGGGAGATGCTCTTAAAAGGAATTCGGTTTCGAGTGGGTGATGGGAGTTCCATTTCTGTTTGGCGAGATCCATGGATTCCTGATGTTTCGCCAAGGCCGGCACGTGGTCCGGGTGAGGACTTTTATCCGGATATAAGAGTTAACCATTTGACAACTCCGGATGGCAAGGAGTGGAACGTTCAACTTTTACACCAGTTAATAGATCTGGACGATGTCCATCTTATACGAGGCTTAACTCTTTGTCCGCAGATTAGTCAGGATAAACTCTTATGGCATCTTACAAAATCCGGAAAATATACAGTTAAGTCAGGTTATAGTTTGGCTCGCTCAATACGGCATACGGCAGATCCTCCATATATGGTGGAGCCTAGTACTATAGTTTTACAGGCTCAAGTTTGGCAGGTAAAATGTCCACTTAAAATTAAGCACCTCTTGTGGCAAATGTTAATTGGATCCATGGCCATTTTAACCCGATTACGGGGGAAAAAAATATCCTTGGATACGAAGTGTCCACGATGTGGGCAGGTGGAGGAGACAATTAATCATGCCTATTTTGAATGTCCATGGGCGATTAAAATTTGGGAATTAGCAAAATTCCCGAGGACTGATAATTTATTGCCAAGTGGTTCGATTTATGTGAACATGAATTATCTCTTTTGGCACCTCCCAGACCAAAATGATAAGGATGCGAATTGGTCGGAGACCAAGACCAGATATCCCTGGCTTCTCTGGTTCATATGGAAATCTAGGAATAACATGGTTTTTTGGGGTTTGGAGTTTGATACGACGGAAGTACTAAAATTGGTGGAACAGGACAGTTCGGCATGGTAAGAGGCTCAAATTTTCGATCCTTCGGATCAACCAGAGGTTCCTACGAGTCTAGGGGGGAAAAATACGTTTTGTCAAGTGGATGGCTTGTGGAGTAGTACAGGGAGAACGTCGGGCCTGGGATGGATATATGTTCATGAAGATCGTCTCACACTATTGGGGGGCAAAGGAATCCGACAAAGTCTTTCTCCACTACATGCAGAGTTTGAGGCCCTTCTTACGGCGATGCAGACGCTACTGGACTTCAAATTACTGTGTTCCGGGTTTCAGACCGATTGTATGGAGTTGTTTACGATTATTTAAGCACCACAAGATTGGCCAGCCTTTGATACTCTGTTAGATGCGTTTGGTGAGCTTAAAGGGAGGTTCCCTTCCTTCTCATTGACATACATTCGACGGACGACAAACACGAAGGCGGACTGTCTGGCACGATCGGCACGTATAAGATCTTTAGAATTTGATTATGTAAACAATTTACCACTTGTGGGCGCCCAACTTTTCTGGGATTTAATCTATTAATGTGTGGTTGCTAAAAAAAAAGAAGAAGAAGAAGAAGTAGATTTAGTGAAGAAGTTTAATTTTTCATTTCTTTAAAATTTTGACATACAACACTAGATTACTAAATCTACAATAGTACAATTAATCACATTTAGTTTTTTTTCTTAAATCTTTAACATAATTAGTAAAGGTTAATAACCTAATACATATTATTTGCTTCTTCTCTTTTCTCTATGTAGAATAACTTATACATTTGATTCTTTAATTTTTTTTAATGGTTTTTGTGTTTAGTCTGAATTCTTATTTAAAATAATTTTTAGTGTTTATTTTTACTATGATTTAGAAGTTTAATTTCAAGTTACATGGAATGCTTTTTAAAAATGAACTAAAACCAACCCGAAATGAACTAAACCTAATTAATTATTAGAACCGAATAACTCGAACCGAATCGAACCTGAACCGAACCCCGAATTAAACCGAATTGCCCACCCCTAGAAATAAGAGAGAGTGCAGAATCAAAAGTAACATTCAGAAGCTTCATCCTTGTCTTCCTTCAACACATCTAATCACCGTATGGGATCTCCAACAACAACATATGAATATGTACGTTCTTGCAGTTTGCAGTGGCTGATCCAGGATTTTATTTTACCTAGGTGAAAATACTAATGCACAATAATTTAAAACATAAAAAAGGGTGGATTTGAACTCGGGTTGGGGTGATTCAAAAGAGGAAGGCGGTCCAGCCCGCGAGGCCCGTATCTATACGGGCCACTGAAACATCGTCCCATATCCGCACCGCATGGATCCTAAACGGGCTTGGCTCGTAGGCCTAATTGATACTCCTAAATCTAATACAAATGTTATATACACATACATATTTAATATCTAAATTACCCTTTTATATTAACTGAGAAGTCGCTTAAATGAAATTTACTTATGTGTCATTGAAACTCACAGAAAAAGTCAGTGCAGATGATATGGAACAGTGACATGGTAATGTGCCTTTCATTTATTATTTTGGTAACTAATGTGATATCAAAAAGTCTTAGAGTATCTCCATTCCAAATTTTTGGAATGAGGTTCTTCAATTAAAGACCCCCTCCTAATTAAATCTTAATATTTTTGTAATATTAATTTTTTTTTATTGTTTCTAAAGACACCGACAAAATTTGTGGCATGGAGATCGTCTTATGGTTCATATTTACGTTGAATCAACTCATTTAGAGTGGTGGTAATAATTTATATCTGTAATACTCATACCGGTGCAGAGAAGTAGTTCCATACATCAGAAGTTCGACGTTACATGAAGACGTTTCCCTTCATAGACTATTCATAAACTTTCACACGAGCTAGAGAAAGATGTTATATTTCATTTTTTATTATTATGTCTGCCCTATTATAGCTTTGACATACATAGTGTTTATGAAAGCATTATTAAACCAATTTTGTAGCGTTTAACCGGTGCTAAGAATACCCATATTTTTTGTCGTAGTGTGTGGTGGAGAAACCTGCACAATGGAGTACTTATTCGTAAGGTGTTCATTTAATCAAATATTTGCAGACGACAAAAAAAGAAAGATATATCCTTTATATATTAATTGAGAAGACATAGGTGTAAAAAGTCTGATGATTTATGAAGCGTTTTAAGGGACATGTCAATTACTTGAACCAATCAAAATATTTAAGTTATATTATGTGTATGAAAATCTCTACATATACTCACTGAATCAAAATATAATCATATGTCTTATATTTTTAAACCTAACTAAAATCTTGCATTTTAATATTTAATATAGAGACAATTAGCCAAATAACCAAAGAGGAGAAAAGAATTGGAGAAATAACAAGGACCAAAAAAGAATTGCAAAAATAGAGAAAGAAACATATTCTTAGCAGACGAGAAGACATAAATGCCCTTGTCGGAGAGAGAGTGTACGAGACAATTTTTGCAATCTGAAATTTCCAATCGGACACACTCGTGTCCCGAAATTTTAAATTCACATGTTATTGTGAAAATAACATATTATGTGTTTATGTAACTTGTTAAAAATTATGTTACAAATGATATAATTATGCTAATCAAGTACAATACTATTTGATTCATGTATTTTATTTTAAATTCATGTTCCAAAAAAAGAATATAGTGCAATGCCTAATAGTATCGAAATGTATAGGAAAAAAATCAAGTAATTGTTACAAATAACATGTAATAATTGTTGAGTATCATGTTACCTAAAAAATATATTGATGTAAATATCTAAATATGTTATTTTGATAGATAACATGTTATTTATCTGGATATATCAGAATTTAACAAGAGACAACATGATATAACATGACATAATCATAAAAAACATGTTATAGATTTTTGATTCATCAATGGAGGAGCATAAGACGAGTGATCGAGGTTGGGTTCGGGCGGAAGACGACGAAGCTCGATCTGGGAAGAGGAGTGGAAATTGAGTGGTGAAGAGGGAGAAGAGTACGGGATGGAGCGGCAGTGAAAATGGAGTTAGAGGCAGTCATTTTCCGATCTAGAGAGAGGACGGAGATATCGAAGAGAGTTTATCGGCGTCACATGATAAGACGGTACCCTTAAGGAGGAGGAGGATGATTCAGAGAACTTCCACTGGAGGAACTACGTTTCCGGTGAGTTTGCGTTGTTGGAGGAGGAGGAGGAGGAGAAGGAGAGATAATGGGGATGTGTTAGGGAGACAGTTCAAATTGGGACAAGTGTCATGTTTGTAGTGACGATTAAGTTGTTATTGTTGTTGAAGAGAGAGTTTTGAGAAGAAGAGAAATACTTAATCGAAGAAGATCTGTAAACAAAAGAAGAAGGAGAATTTCTTTCGATCATTTTTTTCCTTCCAACAATTGAATGCATTAAGCTGGACTCGAACCCAGACGGTGACACTAACACAAATCACTAGGCTACAAGTTCTGGTCTTTCTCTCAATCATTTTACGATGAAAAAAATAAAGATAAAAAATCATGAAAATACAATTAGCTACTTGAAATTATTTTCTAAAGCTTAGTTGATATATGTAATTTCTCTTTACCATTTGAACAAAACAAAGATAAATTTACTTTTTAAAATAATGTCAAATTATATTTGTATTAATATATATTTAATTACCATATAAATGGACATATATGTTTGATTTTGATAACATGATTGATTAAAGACTTATTTTTATTAATATCGCTTAATAATTAACTATTGTCACTAAAGCTGAGCTTTTCATTTTAATTAAATCATTCTTGAACTTTTAATTAAATCATTCATATATATATATATATGGCGGATGTCAAAATAAAATAATCACCAATTTTATTGATGTTCCAACTAATCCAAAAGTTCCAAATTATGTAACGAACAAAAAGGCTGAGTTTTGACTCTTATCCTTGACTTTTTCTTATTAGTCACCACGCTTATTCATAATCATCTCAAATTCTCAATAGCTTCCGAGTTGTGTTTAATGGATTTCCATTGATTAACAAAAAAGAGAGAGACACATCGACAGCATCTGGTATCCCCGCCATGGAAAGACAGAGAGACAAAATAACAAAGAAGAAGATCTCCAGTGATCCGATTCCGCCATGATCTCATTCCGGAGATACTCAAAGCATTACATGTTAAAACTCTAGCAAGATTCCTCCGCGTATCGAAAGAATATGCATCAATCATTCGAAACCATGATTTCATGAAATCATACTTGATCAAGTCGTTGACTCGTCCGCAAGATCTCATCTTCACATTTAAGAGCAAGTGTTATGGGAAACATTTCTTCTTCTCAACGAGTCACTGTGCGTCCTCATCTTCTGTAGCAACTTACCATATGAAATGTCATTCTCAACCGTACACAACCATTGCTCCATCTGTTCACGGTTTGATTTGCTATGGACCTCCTTCTACGCTCATGGTTTACAACCCTAGTACGAGAAGATCCATTACTTTGCCCAGGGTCGATTCTCAGAGGATACTTATGTAGCACTACTTGGGTTATGATCCCATCGATGGTGCTTACAAAATGTTGTGTATGACTAGAGGAACGCATGTTCGTAGAGGGCGTGGTTTAGCTCAGAAGGTTCAGATTTTGACATTGGGAAATGGAAATTCGTGGAAGATGATTGAAAGTTGTCCGCCTCACTCTCCTGAATCTCCTCATATATGTATAGATGGGGTTTTATACTATGGAGCTTATTTTGACACAGCTACGCGTCTTCTTCGTAAAGACCATGCAGTCATGAGTTTTGACGTCCGGACTGAAAGATTTAATCTACTAAAAGTACCAGAAAGAGCAACACGGTTTACAAGGATGACAAAATACAACGGAAAGCTTGCTCTCATGTTCTGTGGATATGGTGGGTTTTGTTCTTACCCTGGTAGAATCGAATTATGGGTTTTAGAGAATGCTTCCAAACATGAGTGGTCCAACAAGTTGTTCACTTTGCCTAGTGTAGCTCCCTGGAAAACCATGTTTCAAGTCTTTTCTGCCATTAATGATGCAGGGGAGTTTGTTATCGCACCGGAAACTTTGGGTGCACCACCACTTTATGTTTTGTATTATGATCCCAAGAAAAATAGCATGAGAAGAGTCGACATTGAAGGAATTACTGAACGGAAGCTTCAATTTTGGGATAATGGTTCGGATCGTCGAACAATCTCTATCTTCCCTGGTCAAATTGAAAATCTCATGTGTCTCTAAGAGCGCTCCTAGACGATCATCTCGACTGAAATGTTTGTTCTTGTCTCTCTTTTTGTTTAACCTGTGCACTTTCATTTTTTTTTTCCTGTTATGTTCTCGACTGAAATGTTTGTTATTAGTCTATTGAGCTTCAGATTTCAAAATATATAACATGTAGAAATGTAGAAAACTATAGACGAAAACTAAAGAGCTTCACATAAATGTTAAGATTTTTTTTTTTTTTCAGGAAAAAATAGTCAATATTTTGTCTAAGTAAATACCTTTCTTTCTAAAGAAAGAAGACTTACTAAATAGTCAAGAGATTTAGTATAATTTACTAAGATGGCATTCAACCTCTAAGAGATTGTCACATAAATGTTCCTCTGTGCTGAGGAACAAGAAGGTTTGGAAGTGTCCTCCAAAAAGAAAGAAGATTTACCTGAAATGTTGAATTGCCTGACCTCGGTTGCAAGATGTCCTCATGATCCTTCCATTGGAATAATACCACAATGGTCAAGTGGAGACGATGTTCAGAAGTTCCATTTCCGTTGTTAAAATCTTAATTAATAAAGAATCCAAAACAAAAAAGGCCTTTGATCAAGAGGGAGAGTTCTAGAGCTTTGTCTATATATATATATCAATGGTACATGTGCCAAGATGACTTCAAGTGAATTAAATGGATACATGTTTTGTAGCTAAGATCCACGGGGTGCTTAAATGAGTACTTCTCTTTTTAGTTCTTAAATTTCTTTGTTCTAATGTCAACTCCCCTTTCGTTTTCTTAATTCAAAAGTTCTACAAATCTTATGCATTATATAGTTTAGACTTTACAGTAGAAAGATAACTTTAATTCTTTAAAATGCTCTGTTCATATTGCTTGATAGCTTGAACTAGGGATCGTTATTTCTTTTAGTATAATACAATCTTGATTTTACGAATTTTACAATCTTCGGTTACTTAACATATTTCCATATTAGATTTTGGACTACCATCAGAGCCACCTCTATTTTAGATTCAAGCAGAGAGAATCTTGTGTGTTAAAAAACTAGCATCTTAAGTGATAAGTGAAGGTGAGATTCTCACGGCTTTCAAGATCAATGTTTACGTATGTACCGGTACACCATATTTAACACTCTTTCACTAATACATCACCCTTCGTGTCCAGCTTGCCCATTTACAATGCATTGGTACACTTTGTTTTACTATTTATTTCTGTTCAGACAAGAAACTTGCTGCAGTGAACTCGATCGAGAGGCGTGGTATATCAGTTGTTTGTGAGGCAGTTATTACAGGAGAGGTTGTGAAAAAGGTTCTGAAAACAAGCGTGGCCACTTTGGTCAAGAGCAACATGCTCAAAATCCTTGCGGGATTTGCTTTTGCGGGGTCTCTAAGCCATAGAGAAGCTTGTCTTAAGTCTTAAGCCACGGTGTTGAAGAATCATCCGGGAGCTGTTTCACGTTTCGTTGGACTTAAGGCCGGGAGATATTTGAGTTATGTAACTGAATTGACAAAGGATACATATCCGAGGACAAGGCTACTTTCGTGTCTCTGCTTAGTTGTTATATACAACACTTCTCTGGCTTATCTCTTGAACATGGGAACCAAATTAACGTTGATAACTACTCTGCTTGTGCTTCTTAACGACCCTGGTCAATCCGGAGATGATGCTGCCTTAGGTTTATCTTGCCTGATTGCGGATAAAGAGGATTTACAGAAATTAGATTGTGAGGCCAAAGCCATCGATAATATTGTTGACATATTAAAGACAGATAGTGAGCTTCGGCCTAAACGGCTTCAGGGTTTGTTTTTGTCACTAGCTTAATTGTGTTCAAAGCTAGAGGATTGCAGGTGTAGCTTCTTGGCATTGCAGGTCTGTTATTGCTTATTTTGTGATCGGATATTTAGTTAATTTAGTATTTATGTTTTATGTTTGTACTGAATTTTGTTAGTCTCTTTATTATTTTTCCTAGGTGTTAGACATGATGGTTAATGCACTAAGACACAAAAACGTTGATGTAAGATCTACTGCGTGCATTTGCTTTAGAAATGATGCTCGATCAGTCAAGGTTTGTTAACATTATACATTTCGGATGCTATTAGTTTTTGTTTTCAGCTGTTTTGTATTAAGTGGTAACCCCCCTGAGACATGTCTATTAGAATTTGAGTCAGGACGCTTCATCAGTGAGCATGTTGTGCTTGCTTTGGTTCAGTTATTGCACGATCCATCGTCCTCAGTTCATGTACCACATTACATTAAATTGTCATATTTCCTTAATTGTTTGTCTAAATTTTAATTTATGATGTATATTAGATCGCATTACTTGGTGCTCTAAACAATATAATATTGGATTTTTTGTCACCTAAGTCAACATTTATAGAGTATGGTGGCCTAAAGCAGGTTATTAGTTGTCTAAATCTTTGGAACCAAACACTCGGTGTAGCGCTTTATGGGCTTTGAGAAATCTTATGTTTTTTACGGATATAAACGCAAAGAGCTATTTTATTTTGACGTCAAGGCTCAAGCATGTGCTTGCCTTATTAGCGATAAGTCATTCTGCAGAGTCCTCAAAACCAAAATCGGAGATGTTCAGGTTCTTGACGGGGAACCAAAGCCAGAGAGACTTCTGAGAAAGTTGATAGATTGCATGAGAATGCAAAGGAGTTGGTGCCAGAAGTTGAAGTAGTAAAAGCATAGGAGAAACCTGAAATAGAACAAGCTAAGGTTGAGGTTGTAGAAGAAACATCACATGTTGTTGCGATGTCTTAGTTTGATAGTGAATTTACTGGTATATGGTTTCTAATATTTCGGTTCTATATTTGAGATTCGCTCGCCCCCTTTGATCCACCTAATAATAATAAAAAGAAGAAGGAGATTGTCCTTCAGGATTCTGTGGAGGACTCAAAAGAGTCGCATGCTGATGAATCTGATTCATTGCCAGGTTTGTTGAAGAGTCTTATGTGATGTGATCATGTGAGAAACCTTTTTTTTCCCTTTGATGGTGTATACGTTAACTTTGGCGGATTCCTTTTACTGCAGCTAACTATGGCCTTGAGAGTTCATTTGCTGGACTAAAGGAAAAGAAGAAGAAGCATGTGCGTGTTAACTTTTAGTTCCTTCTAGAGTTTTTTCTTAATTCTTAATTTGAACTTCTGTTTTGATGTTGTTGTTTTTTTGCTACTGTAAGTTTATGTTTAGGTTGGAACAAGCTTATTCAATGAAGAGCGTCTCGATGTTGGAGAATATTTGGATGGTATTTTTAATGTTTCTTTTTTTAATCAAGTGTTTGTTTCGGCAGCTTTTCTTTCCCCTTTGAATCTTACGAGCCTCAGTACCATCATCTTCTTTAGATTAGAAAATCATCCTCTTTTGCAAGTGGAGCTATATATTCTGATTGTTCTCTCAAATAGTGCTTTTTATGTATATATGCATAGAAGAAAAGTAAATAAGGAACTAGAGGTGTTAATATATGTGACAATGAGAGACATATCAAAGATTTGATTGAGAAGAATGTTAATAATATCAAAGTATTCTCTTTCGTAGTTTTAGCTTCATCACTTAATTGTCTTATTCTCATTCTAATTGAGATCTAGATACTTATTAAAGGAAACAAAGTCTACCTTTTTTTTCTTGACTTATAAATTAAAGTTTATTTCTCAGTTGAATGTTTAGTATTAATAACATCACATATTGTATTTTTAATAAGTTTTTTTTGTTATTATTTCTTCGTTTTTGTATAGTAATATGTATATAAGTTTAGACTAGGTTCTATACTAAAATGGCTTTGTCATATTTTTAAAAATAATATGGTTTTACACAAATTTTGGATCATAGCTCTAAAATATATAGATAATGTTTTCTATTACTTATTTTGTCTAACCACATGTGAAAAAATGTTTACTTCAGCTTTGATAGCATTTCACCGGTATCAAAAAGACCTACAGATGAAGCTACTTACCCAATCGAATATCTTAACGGCGTGGATCTTCCTGGATTGCCAAAACATAAATTAAAGGTAAAATTTGGTGCCCCCGTTATGCGTCTACAAAATATTGATCCTAAAGTTGGACTATCCGACTATGTAATGGGACTATGCTTATTATTGTTCGGATGGCTAAGCATGTTATTCAAGCTAGGATCATTAGCGGGAACGATAAATTGGTCGATGAGTTTGTTGTAATACCGAGGATGTTTGTGACGCCTCCGGATGACAAGTACCTTTTCACATGTGTTGGAGACAGTTTCCGATCACTTTAGTTTTTGCAATGACAATTAATAAGAACTTAAGACAATCTCTAGAACATATTGGTCTATTTCTACCTAGGCCTATATTTTCTTACTGACAGCTATATGTTGAATTTTCAAAAGTGAAGTCTAGATCCGGCAGTAAAATTATAATAACCAACAAGGATGGGAAGGTGCGAAAAAGACGACGAATGTCGTATACAAAAAAGTGTTTGACAATATTTTGTAGTTTGCATATTTTGTACTATTAAAGTTATGGAACACTTTTTCCTGCTTTTAACAATAATATTACACTTTTATTTCTCAATTCGATTGTGTCAATCATTTTGAATGATGTTTTATGATATTTTTGTTTCGGCTACTAGGACTATTAGCTTTGCCACCCACAAACCGGTAACAATAACTTCCTAATTCGTTATAATTATTTGATTGGATTAATCAAGTGGAATTTAATATAACATACAAATTAAAATCAAAGCCCGCACAAGGTGCAGACCAATAATCTAGTATATATATATCAAATAGAGAGTTAAAGTTATTCCCCTAGAAGGTGGCAAATGGAGCTATTGCAGTTGGTAGGAGACTGGCGGACAGACACATCGAGGTGGATCCCAAGTGTAAGCGGTATGGAGAGATATAATATATCACTCATCTCTTTTCCAAGTGGCCTTTTGCGAAGGAAGTCTGGGAACAAGCTCCTTTTATACACCTACTGGAATTGAGCGGAGATATATATATTTTAAGAGGGTGTGGCATTCTGTCCATGCCAGGCACAGCTTACCTCATGTTGGTTTAGCTCAAAGGAACTTAGCATCCTGGATTATGTGGCTGGAACGGAACAACTTTTCTTCTCTGGCATCAAAACCACCAGTCAAGAGACTTTACTGAAATCCATCACTCTGGCAAAAGAATGGACCGATGGACAAGATACCACCCCAATACGACACAATAAGCAACAAGCTCATGTTGAGCCCTCTAGCGTTGATAGGACAATCATCCAGACGGATGTTGCTTGAAGTGAAAAAAAATTATATGCAGGGCTAGGCTAGGTATTACTAAACCCAAGCAAGACGGTTGTGGCAAGCGAGAACTCAATGACAAAATTTGTTACCTCTGCCCTGCTCGCAGAAGGCCTTGCCATGCGAGATCTCTCTTCATGGCCAAGGACTTGATCAGTATAACAGCTCTAAGGATGGAGTCAAACTCACAAGAACTCATCTCTGCTATCAACAAGAAGGGATCCCTGCTTGGTTTACATAGCACTTTAGAGGACATCAAGCAATTGGCGACAACTTTTGAACTTATTTCCTTTGTTCACATTTCTCGTTTTGCAAACCCAAAAGCTGATGCATCAGCGAAATTAGCGTTAAACTCAACGCATCCAAAGATTCAAGCAAGTAGGAACACATGTTAAAATGGAATTTGATTCGTTGAATCTTGTTAGCCACATTATAAAACAAAAGCTGACCTTGAATCAAGATTGACAATCCTATCAGCTTTACATCATTTTGATTTCTTATGTGGATAGATCTGCTATAAACAAGTACATTTTTCATTGTTGGGTTAAAGGTTGAACCTACAGAGTACGAGGTACACCAATTGGAGATTCTCTAGAATTTTGTGTTTGGATATACTTAGACGAACATACATGTTCTATCACCGAGCGATGCCTGCTCAAGACAAGCAACTTTAGATATACATGTAGTGATATATAAAGACCATCTTGGGGGCGTTGGGCCGACCATAAAGTCAAAGGCTGTAGTTAACGCATTGAGAATGTGATTCGGTATTCATGTGTATTTTCAAAATAATTTATACATTTTGAATTAATGGGAAAATGTAAAATTTAGTTTACAACAATATTTTTTGTGAATAACTTTTTAAAACACATCTATTATTTTCATGTTCAAAATCAAATCACAATGGCACATATTAACAAATATTGGAATTTGTAAGACTTTTTTTTGTGCTAAATTTGTGTTATTATAGTAAATCTAATTTTGAAAATTTTATTCTAGTAACTTTCACAAAGATTTGTGGTAATTTAGGTAATTTTTCCTTCTTATTTTTTGTCAAATAATATTAGACTTTCTTAGAAAACTTTAACACATGTTTTTGCGTTGTTAGCTCTTGGCAAATCAGTTTCTTTCATCACTGAACCACAACTGGCCGGCCCATTAGCCGATCTTAGTGGACTTACCATCTGCTACTAGACTAAAGTAACTTCACTTTTGGCAAATCAGTTCAGAATCCGAATTCTAAAATTATGAGTGCAATGAGACATTGAATATTTTAAGTATACTGGGTAACATCAAATAACACTTGTGAGTGTTAATTTATCAAACAATTGGGTAACATCTAACAACACGCGGATGGCAGATCAATATACATATAAATTACTTTAATTTTTCTTACAATATAAATATTTTTTTTGGAGATATAAATATATAATTTCACAGAGAGATACTATCAACTAGGTGGTTTTGTCCGTACCATATGTGGGTCTGAATTTATTTTATAACTTTATTTGTTGTCTAATAATTTATATTTTCTTATATGCATGCAATAAATTGTGTTTGAAAGACCTACAATTGTAAGAATTGGTGATGGTCAAATTAAATCTTAGATTACCTCAATACGTATTAAAAATAGAAAATCAACATGCGTATAGAACTAAAGGTAATAAATGCTTGGTTGAAAAGGTAAAGTAAAAATTATCCACATAAATTAAAATGCTTGGTTGAAAAGGTAAAGTAAAAATTATCCACATAAATTAAAATAAAATTCAAAAGTACAAAACCTATCTAATTTTTTAAAAGGGTGAATTGGTGATATAGCATTCTCTATATTTGGTCAATTAGGTATCTAACACAAGTAAAAAAAATTGATTGGTCTGTGATATCCAAAATACCCTTGGTTTTGGACATATTGGACAACTTTTTCTGAAGTTGAGAATGACAACTCATTTATTTATTGAACATATGTCCAAAAGCCGAAAACGAAAGCTTACATCTCACAGCTTTTTAAGTTAAAATCATGTAGCTAACTATTTTCTACTTTTATGATGTTAAAATCACCGACTTTCATGGTGATCAGTAATATGTCACAAAATAGCTGACTATTTGTTTCTGTTTATATCGCTTATGAATAGTTGTTTATGAAACACTCATTAGTCTGCAGGGTATATAGCAACTTGACTGTTAATGATTTCAGTTACAGTGATGTAGATAACTATTTTGTCATTATGAGGCTAAAGTCAACAAAATTCATGTTGTTGAAATTTATGTGACAATATAACGAACTATTTCGTTGTGTTTATTATGACTTTATGAGTAGTTGTTTATGGAACACTTATCATTCTGCATGCGTAAATAACTATTTTTTGTCTTTATGATGATAAAGTTAGTTTTCATGTTGATGAGTAACTATGTCACAAAATAGTTGATTATTTAATTGTGTTTATATTGCTTATGAGTAATTGATTATGAAACTGATACACAAAGTTTTAACCTCTAGTATTAACTATAAGTGCACATCAAATCATTTATAGTACTTAAAGATAGAATCCACGAGGACCGATAAATCACGAACTAGTTTTTAAGACTCAGGGATTTTCAATTATTTAAATTTAAAGCAAGTAACAAGCAACTTATCCAGGGTTTTTAATCAATCAAAGCAAGGGTTAGGTTTTTAGGACTTCAATTAAGAATTTTAATTGTGCCTATACGACGAGTGTCGATCGACACCAATGATGGTGTCGCTCGACACCGTACGTACAAAATCAAGGAAAATCTTAACTCCAAAACATGAATAATTCAAACAAGCAATCCAAATCTCGCTGTGAAAGCTATCGTAGTTAAACTTTTAGCAAATCAAATCTCTTTGTGAA
Source organism: Aurinia saxatilis (assembly GCA_900406295.1). Classification (NCBI taxonomy): domain Eukaryota; kingdom Viridiplantae; phylum Streptophyta; class Magnoliopsida; order Brassicales; family Brassicaceae; genus Aurinia; species Aurinia saxatilis. Next base: position 27,523 of record OVAP01000468.1, read on the forward strand.
TTATAAGGAATTAAACTAACATTAATAAACTATTCAGTTGTTCACTAATTTCCTAACCAAATGTCTTTGTGAAAAGAAAACTAGTTCTTCTAAGATTAAATTACAGAATTTATTAACACTCTCTAATAAATTTCCTATGATCTAGACTCTAGGTGGTTAAACTAGAACTAGTATGAAAAACAATCTAGAAGAAGAGTCAATTAATGGTTCCCTAAATTATGTGTAAGGCTAACATAATTTGATCCTAATCTAAACCTAACAAGGGAATTACTCAGACATAGCTAAGCAAAATATCATGCAAAGATTAATAAAAGCAATAAAACTAAACTAAAAAAATAAAAAGGGTTCAGAGGTTTCTTCCCCCTTACAAACTCTTAGAGAAATAAAATATTTTATGAGCCTAAACAATGGCTTAAACAAAGTATTTATAGGGATTATGACGAATTTTAGAATTGGCAAATTAACAAAACTGATTTTCCAAAAGAGATTTGGAAAATTGCTTGATCTTGAAGACATTGAAAAGTTGCTTCGTTTGTTGTCGATCGACACCTTGCTATGTTTCTTTCCATTTTCTTCCTTTCCTTTTCCTTCTCTTTAAACTCGATCCATTTGTGCTCCATAGTCCTTCTAAATTACACCAAAGCCCCAAAACTCGTCCATGTAGCTAAAATGACTCATTTGGACTCTAATAATAATATATAAGCTCGATAAAATAGATAAATATATGATTTATTATAAAAACAGGTAAAACCTAGGATATATCAGAAACACTTATCATGTTGCATGCTACTTTTGTTTTGCTTTGTGTTGCATAGATTTCTGTTTTATCGAGACATTTGTATGCATATAGCTATCTATTTTTACAATGGATAAATGTTTCTAGAAATGTCAAAACGTAAGTGTTAGCAAGTGACAATTTTATGTTGGATAGTTGACTATTTATTAGATGTAGTTATATTCACATAGCTATCTATTTTCAAAATAACAAGTATCAAATAGTAATCAGTAGATGACAAATAATATAGGTAGTTGTATGCATATAACTATCTACTTATACAAATGATAAGTGTTTCTAGAATTCAAATATATGAATCAATTCGAATGTATTTTTAAATGCTTGAAACAAAATATGAAAAACGCTCGAACATTAAACATTAGACAAATAACATTAAATGTTATACAATATACAAATATTAAATAGTTATCATACAGGTAAACATCATTCAGACATTGTTAACTTATCAAGAAAGAGACCAAGTGCTCGGTGGAAATAATTGCTTCATTATATCATGGGCATAGATGTGTGCAACACCAATGACAATTTTTTTGTGAATCCGGAGTTCAAGGAGAATTGACCATTTCTTATGTAGATAGCCGACTACCGTGTAGACGACTATAAGGACCAAAATAGCTGACTATTTATGTACAAACAGAAGTTCACCTTGGCAGATTGGACGATTGAAGAACTACACCTTGACAAGATTGTACCTTGGATATCCTCCCCATGTTTTTTATGATTGATTCTCTACCCAACTTGATGAACCTCTCAAGCAATTGACCTCCCACCATTGTGGAGATCCTATAGGAAAAAAACACACAAAAATTATAAGTATATGACTATTAATTGTAAATAGTTATGAACAAGTAGATAACTGCTTTATTAAGACATAATATATTGATTTGGAAAAGTAGAGGATTGCTTTAATAAGACGTAGATAACTACTTCATATCTACCAAAGTTTATTAAGACATAGATAACTACTTCGTATATAGAAATGATAATCAATTTACTTGTGATATCATTACTACCTAATTGTAAATAGATCTAGACATGTAGATGATTTCTTTATTAGAGACATGTAGTCCTCTACTAATTCGCAAAAGTAGAGGACTTAGTAGAGGACTACTTGCATAGATAACTTCTTTGTATCTACAAAGCAGAAAATCATAGTTTGTACGATGGAAAACACATAGATGGTAGTCTGTTTTACACATATAGACTGCTTAAACCAATGTGAAACAAGAATGAACAACTAGTCCACTGATTAGAGAGGTAGATGACTGCTTTATCCATGGATAGATATCTACTTTGTCTATACCAAAGATAAAACCATATCCTATAACAAGGAGAAACCCATAGACAAAATTAGCGATCTATAGTGATTAGCTATAAGTTTTCGTTGTAGCTTTCAAAAACCTTTCACTAACTACAACTCAATAGAGTAGTTGAAGTATAGTTTAAGGATCGAATCCACAAAGGGAGAATGACTAACACAATAATCACATTAAATCCTAATTAAGCTAGAGCAATCAAAAGGGATTGTGGTTTTTTTCTTTTTAAATCTAAAGCATGAGATAAACTAAGTGAACTATTAAGAAAATAACTAAGTGATCAAGCAATAAGCCAAATCAAGAAATAAAACATGACAAGAACAATCAAGCAATCTAAAAACGGTTTATGAAATTAATAAAGATGAATATTGACCGATGAGTAATGGCAATATGATCAATGGTAACTAGTAATGACCTTGTGGAGGTTAGTTTTGCAAGCAATAAACACAATCCTAGGCAAAGGACCAGTAGTCTATAGATTATCCTAAATCCCTTTGGTGTTAATCCCTTTGAAAGTCATTAACTTGGCTAATTTCCCAATGGTCAAATTAATGAAATCCAAGCAAGAAAACTCAAGCCCAATCAACCACTAAGTACCTTAACACATTTCCCAAAGGGTAAGATGTCAAAGCAAAATATTTTTTTTCTTTCAACATTTCATCAAACACTTGGTAAGTGTGAGAAATGCATATCTTCTATTTCTAAGTGATCAAGGAAGAAATAGCATTAAGCACACAACATGTTTAAGGAAACCATATTACTAACCCAAATACACAAGATAAACCACTAATTACCCTTCAATTTACCAAACCCATCATTCAATAGAGAAACTACTCACACATAATCATAGAAACGAAAGATATTAAAAGACTAAGCGTGATTAAAAAGTAGAGATTAATAGTTTGGTAAACCAAAAATCAATCCTTTTAATCTTAAGAACAAGATCTAAGAGGGTTATAAGAGATTTTTTGGGTTTTTGATAATGATAAGGCTTCTCTTCTAAAAGTGACAACAAAAAGGGTATTTAAAGATAAGATTCGGAATGGTCAACAAAATAAAGAGAAGTCAACGTCTGGGTTTTGTCATCCAGACGGGACGCTGGAGCGATCTCTGGTCCGCTCAATTGTCCATTATTTTGCTTTACTTTTGTGCAGGCAGAGCGGACAGCCAGAGTGGGCTTTGGTCCTCTCTGGAGATCAATCTTTAGTGTAAAATCAATCACTTCTCCATATGATCTTCAACCTTAGAAGGAAATTTATATATTTTAAAATATAAACTTTAAAAAATCGTGCTAAACTATGGGTACATGTTGAAGAAAATTTTGAATTTTATAAAACACATCATTTACCTTTATTTAAATAACGTGTTTAGTAAAAGTGAACCTCAAAAAAATTTCATCCACAAACATTGAGAGGAATTTTTTTCTCTTCTTAAACGCAACTGACGAAATCCATAAACAACATCCAAGGCACAAATCGAGTGTACCAAGACCATATTGTTCCGGTAAACTGTGGCTGCTGCAAGAAGATCACTCGCCAATTTTTTCCTCCAAGAATGATGGTGCTAGAAGTGGTAAATCCCGATCTGTTCTTTCATTTATAACGAGACATACTTTTTCTTGGATAAGCCTTTGGTTAAGAGTTTGATATTTGTGTTCGAGGATACTAATTACCACAACTTATTTTGAATTTTTAGAATGAAATCATAAACAATTTTTACTTTCTTATTCGCTTGTCCTAAATTTAAATCTTTGAACTCAATACATAATTTTATCATTTTCACGAATCTTTCTTTATAACAATTGTGTACATTCATGTTCATGAATAACCAAGTATTGTTTTGTATTTACATAAATTTCAGTTTATTAAATTTGTGTACAATTGTGTCCATCAATGATATTTTTTAGTTGGGTTCTCTATGGTGTTCTCTATGGTTAAGCATAACTTTAATTCTTTCACTATTTTCTCTTTAAAGTATACTCCAAAAGTGTGGGATCAGTTGATTATATGTATTTATTATGGATATCTGTTTATATGCCGTGTTCAGCAATACTCAGCTATGTATGGTTTTCTTGTCCATCTCTTTTCAGTTGTGCTAATGTTGGTATGTATCTCATTTTAGTGTAGGGGAATAAATATGTATGTAAGTTTATATGTACACATTCAAACTCTTTAAACTCAATGATATACGACAATACAAATTCAAACTACATAAGGTCAACTGATATTATGGCGATCCATGGTCATCAATGATATATAGTTACAACATACAGATCTCATATGATTTTTATTCCTCAAATAACTTTTATTTATGATTTTTAAAAATGTAGTGCTCACCTTAATTAAAATTATCAATAAATGGTAGAGAAAAGAATTCAGTCAAATAAGCATTAATGGTATCCAATGCTATTGTACCAAAATATTTTTGCGTCTGTCCACTCCATGTTGAACCTACCAATATCTTGTCAGTTTCTCTCTTTCTCTTCACTTTGTTTCAACCCACGTTTCACTTTCACCGGAGAAAATATTGTCACAAAGCTTAGAAAAATATAAATGGGGCAAGATAGCATAAATTGTATTACAAAACAAATGGACCAAAATTTTTTATCTCAATCAGTTTTTTTTTTTTCACTGTAAAAAGGTTTGTACATAACAAGAAGTAAACTAAACAGAACATAACAGAGCAAAACAAGTAAACAAGGAAGACGCAACAGAGCCAAAAGAGGCAAAGAGAGAAAGGCCAACAGAGACAAAGGCAGACTATTACTCACTAGCTAGAAAATTAACAAGGCAAGAAGAAAGTCCTCGAGCAATGTAACATTGCATTCTGAGATCCTTCGTGACACTAGCTGTGATGAGTAAAGGGTCTTTGTTTGTTGAACCAGTAGCTACTTCAAGTTTCCAAGACATAAACAGAGATAAAGACTCATAAAGTTTAACAACTTCGAAAGTGTAAGCATGAGAGGCTTTTGGATGTGAGACTGCCTGAAGGAGATGAGGAATCTGAGCTGCAAAGACTACTTTCTTAAACCTCAGGAAACCATACAGTCCTTAACCCAAGTGAGACAGGTAGGATAAGCATCATTCAGAGAATATACATTTGGAAAAGCAGACCTACTATGAAGAAGAACCTTGCATGTATCATCCCTCAAAATCCAAGACCCTCCACATAAGGAATGTTTTTTTTTACCAGGAGAAACTTATATAAAGGCAAGGTTCTTCTTCATAGTATGTCTTTTTATTGGAAACCGCATGTTCTTTTCCATAGTAAGTTTCTCCACATAAGAAATGCTTGTTTTTTTTACCACGAGAAACCTATATAATTGCATGCTCCCTCTTGGGTTAAATGTTTCTTTATTATATACCTAAGAGGGAACATGCGGTTTCCATCGAGACTTACCTTTTATATGACTAAGTTGAATATTTGAATTCCAAGTAAGATTTACATCCTGAACCATAAACCAATTGACACAGTCACCTTTGATCTTAATCATTATTTCCCGAGAAAAACGTTTACCTTCCAAGGCTAATACATTTCTGTGTTCCAAATGATTTATAAACACCAAGGGAACCTTTGGATGTTTTCCTTAGTGATATCATGTCTTTTAGAGATAGTGATCAGATAATGAAAGTTTGAGAACAAAATACATGTGTCAAACCCATTCTCTAGCCAAGTTACTCCAGATAAAGCCCATATCAATCTTGAAGCATGACAAATAAACAAGACATGGTTTATATCTTCAGATTCTTGACCACAGGTTTGGCATCAAGTGTCTACATTGATTCATGTGTAACAAACTGTTGACAACTGGTAAAACATATGTTAATACTATCCGAAATAAATGTTTGATTATGTTAGACGTTTTGTAAAGTCCAAACCTCTTTTTTTAAGAACATTAAGAGAAGGGTTGGCTTGAACCTTGTGCAATAACACTGAATTTTTCTAACCTTATCTCATAATGTAAGCTCCATTCTTTGTCAAACTCAAAGTCCAAAAATCCTCTGTTAACAATATGCTTAATCTTTAGAATGATTTGAATATTAGTTTTAAAGAAGTTATCTTGTAATTTATAAATAATCCAAAACCCAATGGCATGATCAATCAAATATAAAACTTTATTATCAACAATAGTAATGGTGTTTTTCATCTAAGAAGATCGAAGAGTTCCATTCCAAAATCCAATCATCAAGCCAAACATAAGTCGAAAGACCATTTCCTATTTCATTAACTAGACCCTTCACCAATACCCCTCTTCCAAAAAGAAGACTTCTCCACCCAAAAGACGGTCTAGTACCCAAAGTTGCTTAAAAGATATTACCCTCTCGCTAGTATTTACTTTTAAAGAAAAGAGAAAAGGACAAAAGGGGTTGTGAAGGAATTTTCAGGTTTCTTTGGATAAATGAGCTTGGTTAAAAGCTTGGGATAAGCAAAGTTTTTCCCAACTAACTCAATGAAGTTTTTGTTTGTCTTTTAGAGAGTTCCACTAAAAGGAAGAGATAGCCTTAATCAAACTATCACATGTTGATTTTGGAAGCTTAAAACAGCTCATTGCATAATCTGGAAGGGTTAATGTAACATCTTTGAATAAAATCTTCTTGCCACCATGAGAAAGTAACTTAGCAAACCAGTTTGAAATTCTTCCCTTAAGATTACCCGTGATATAAGAAAAAAATTATACTTAAGAACCACTAAAACATTTGGGTAGTCCCAGATAATTACCTACCCAGCCCTCATTCTGGATACCTAATCTATTCTTGATAATCTGCTTAGTTATATTATCAATAGTAAAACTAAAAGATATGGCAGATTTATCTAGATTGATAACCTGACTTGATAAGCATATAGATGCCTAATCTCTTCTTGAGGTATAAACATTTATCTTGATCAGTTTTGCATATGAAAAGAGAATCATATGGAGTGAGTAAATGAAAGATTGAAAGTCCAGAATGATGAAACTGGATGCAGTTTTAGTCCTGAGAATCTTCAGCTTTCCTTAGTAAAAAACACAAAGCTATAGTACACATGACAAATAAGAAGGGAGATAAAGGATCTCTATGTCTTAATCCTTGTTCTGGTTGTATCAAACCATAAGGAAACCCGTTCATCAAAACAGAATATTTGACTGAAGTCACACACGGTGCCGGCCCGAAGTTGTATAATGCCTAAATCAAACTAAGAAAATGATGCCACTATACTAAATGAATATATCGTAATATATATATATATATATATATTTGTGATGCCTAAACTGTTTGCCTCTCGAGCCTCTCCTCAGGGCCGGGCCTGGTCACACAGCTCATCACTAGATTAATTTATCTTGAGTGAAAACCTAAAGCTTGTGGAATCCTCTATTAAAATCTCCATTATAATCTATCATAAGTTTTTTGAGATATCTGTTTTAACTGCCATAAACTCTGAAGAAAATTTATGATTTTTTATAAGAGCATGTAGTATTTCATGTGCTATCAAAATTTTATCTGTAAATTGTAAGAAATTTATCTGAAACAAAAGCAGATTGAGTTACAGGAACTAGCTTAGGCAAAATAGATAGTAACCTCTTCACGGTAATCTTTTCTATTATCTTATAACTGACTGAACATAAACTAATAGGTAATAAGTTGGTTTTTACTCTAATTAAGACCTTACAACTACAATGTCGATGTAGTGGTTAAGGATCGATTTCCACAAGTTCCAGCTGCTACACTATGTCTTACTAAACTAATCTTACTAAGCTAAATCGAATGCAATTGGGTTTTTGGATTGGTTTCACTAAATTGCTACTTGTTTAAATTCAATGGGATAAAAATGCTAGACTTAGGGGACACCAATGGCAGACAATTGGACTTAACTAGATGGCTATTCAGGTCCTAAACAATGTTAACCTCAACTCAGACAGAATTCTTAATTGGTCCACTTTCGTGGTACCAATTACTT